>JAQZBX010010896.1:0-43595 GCA_029593785.1 Cabassous unicinctus | reverse complement strand
GCTGTCAGAGTCTCTTGCCTATTTCCCTAGATTTAAAGTAGAAATTTAAATTTCAAGGGCTCTGTTCAAAGCAGTTTTAATAAATTCAAGTAGCAAAACAAAGGCAGAATTATTCACACTGGCACTGCTTTTTGAAAGCCTCCTGAAAAATAAATAAAACTATGTTTTAATTTCTCTGGATGGTTTATACAGAAAAAAATCTAGAAGTTCTTATATCTCTGTCTGAGTTTTAATTCTTATTTCTCCTATTTGAATGGAAATAATACCAAACAAAAGAAAATTAAGGCTGTAAAGAATCTTGGGATATGTTCACATGAATAGATTTTAAAATTACATAATAACTTTTCTGAAACAACACCTAAATAAAATCCCCAGTGCTGGGGCAACTCTAGTGCAATGAAATAAGACACCAAATTTTCACAAGACAGAGATAATAGAAAAATTTTTTTCCATAGCTTATACTTATTAAAAAAGTAAAAATAAGCCTTAACTATAATACTAGTAGAAAATAGTTCAGACAAGATTGAGTTGCCTTGAATAGTAAACTAAGATGCTTCATTGAGCTTATTTAATTGTTTAAGCTGAATTTCAAACACAGATAAATGGAGACAGCTAGGTTAAGATGACTGTTTGAAGATATATCATAAAATCTTCAATAGCCAATGAAAAACATGGCTGTTGGTTTGCCAATAAGCTATGACAAATACCACACAATGGCTTGTCTTAAACAATGATTATTTATTATCAAACAGTTTCAGAGTCTGGAAAGCTTCCCTCCTCCAGGATCCGGAATGGTCCAGGGCTGGTTTACTCAATCCTGGGCATTTCTTGGCTTGAATCTCTGCCTATGTCACATGGTGATGCATTCTTCTTTCTCCTATGGATTGTATCCTCTGACTTCCTGTTTCTGGCTCCTCCCTTTGACTTTCTCTATATAAACCCTCCATTAATCCAGATTAAGGCTTATTTACACATGAGTTCACACCCACAGGTATGTGAAGTAAAGTTCAGTACATTGTGTGTGTGTGTTTGTGTGTGTGTGTGATATAACTCAATCTACCGCAATGGCAAATACCAGCAAAACAAACAAAAAACACACAACACAGTAACACCAACAACAAAAAACAGCAACCAAACCAAACCAAATTAAGAATTGAACAAAACATGAAGAGAAATAGAATATTTTGGAACAGATTGATTCTTAAACGTTTTCACAATTCCCAGAAGTAATACTCATGAGTTAACAAAAACCCCATATCTGAGAAGACTTAAACTGTCCAGGCATCCATTAGCTTTCTTCTTTGCACCGAGGAGTAAGGAAATGGATATTGGGATTGGGATGGGGATAAATGATGGAATGAAAAATAAAGCAGATACACTTTGTCTGTAAGAAACCATAACCCAATGATCAGAAAGAAATTATCTACACTGGCTTTATTCCATATTAAAGCATCTTATTAAAATTAATTCAATAAACAAGATTTCAAAAGAGAAATGAATAAAAATCATAGGAAAAAAGAAATTTAAAAGTTAATTAAGTAGATGAAGGAACAAAACAGCTTCTCTGAAAAACAAAATTAAATTAGAATCATCAGAGACTATAGTTAAAAAGAAGGAAAAAAAAAGACAAAGGAAACTTTTTGAGAAATATAGAAAAAAAGTTGAATATACTCCAACAATCTGAAAAAGAAAAGTTAGCAGATATTGAAAAAAGATTAAGCAGGTATCATTGGTGGCTTCAAGGGAGAGAACCTAATAAATGAAGATAGACAATATTCAAGGTAGAGAGATGAAAAAAATTTTCATGAAAAATAAATCTAAATTTGCTGCTTAAAATATCATGACAAAAAATAAAAATAAAAAAATAAATGTAAAAACAAGAAAAAAAAATCATGACAAGTTACTGTAAAAATTTTTTAGGCATTTATGCCAAAGAGTAAGTATCATATAAGCCTCAGACATATTCACAGTGACTTTTATAGCTAGTAGACAATAGATAATGTTTGCAAAGACCTAAAAGTATTTTTTAAAGTGTATTCAAAGTATATTTTACCAATGCACAACAAGGTTCAGTTACAAAAGACCCAGTTTCGAGTATCTCCTATTTTATTCTTGATTTTCACAACTTAGCTTCATGACATTTTTTTTTTAATTTGAGAAGTTGTGAATTTACAAACAATCACGCATACCGTACAGGATTCCATACACTGCCCCAACACCAACACCTTACATTCTTGTGAAAGATATGTTACAGTTGATGAAAGAGCATCATCATAAAATTATTGCTATCTACAGCCCATAACTTATATTTGGTGTATTTTCCCACAAACCATTCTATTATTAACAACATGTATCTGTATTGTATTTTTGTTATAGTTCATGAGAGAACATTCTCCTATTTGTATTGTTAACCACAGTCTATGATTCACCATAGGGTTTACTGTGTTATATAGTCCCCTGACTTGTACAATACATCCAAAGTATACACTCAGTGACTCTCAGTTTCATCACAGAGCTGTACTTTTTTAACACTACCTTTTTCCAGATCAGATCTCCAACATTAACTATGTGTAATCTTCAGACAACAAAGGGTTGGTTCAGGTCCAAAGATAATTTAAGAATGGCAGGAATGCTTTCATTTACTAAACCAGCAAGGATAAAGGACAAAGATGTATACAAGACAGATAAGGATGTCCATGAGTGGACTCAGCTTCCTTGTGTTTCTGCAGCTCTTTAAAGATATGACCTTAATCAGTAAACAGTGAAGCTTGCATGCAGCAAAAAAAAAAACACTGGTTAAGACAGAGCAGCTAAAACCCTGGTCTCATTGTCTTTTATGCTGTGAGGCTGGGGTATGGGGGTGAACTGGGGAAGCCACATCAGTACTTGACGTAGAGCCTTACAAAGACATCCGTGCTATGCTTCAGTTAGGTAAAACTTCCTTCATATTTCTAACTGCATCATCACGTCTACATTAGAACTGGCCACAACATATTCCAAAATATATTTACTACATTATAAGGTCAAATAAGTATAAAATCCGTTTTTGATTTTCAGACACGTTACTAATATATAGACTATGAATTAAGTTCCTTTTTTAAAATTTCTTTTTACTTTCTTTTTACTTGGTTCTTTAGTTTTTCTACCAACTCTGTAAAGGGATACTGACTAGTAGATTTCAAGAAAGAGAGAGAAGAGGAGATTTTGACATCAAGGAAAAGGAACTAAAAGCTAGCTAGCTTTCTTCCTTCTTCCCTCTCTCCCTCTCTTCTTCCACCCCTCTTTCTCCCTCCTTCCCTTCCACCCTTCTTCCCTCCCTCCCTTCTTTCCTTGCATTTTCCTTCTTTCTAACACTTATCTAAAGACTTAAATGTCATTACTGACTGACATTAGGGACTTTTTGTAGCAAAAGGAAAAAAAAGGTAACAAATCCCGTTATCTGAGTTCCTGGCAAACCAGATATTGAGTCATTTTTGTACTGTTAATAATTCAAATGAAGAGGTTGTGACAAAAACTGTTTTCCTGCTCTTGACCAAGCTGCCAGCTGCTCTCCTCTGTTCTGACTACCTTGAAACCAGTCTTATAACTGTGGAACTTCAGAGAAAAACACTCAGGTTACAGAGAAAAGGGAAAAAGGACTGCTTCATACTCTAACAACTCGAAATACCAGTCTTACCCCTGACCTCCCTCTCCCCTTTCCTTATGCTTCCAGGTACCTGAGAGACTCTTAAAGAGGCAGTTCCTTATCTTCCTCCTCTTCTCATCAAGTCTTTAGACTCAAGGTAGGCTAATTATTACAAAAATAAAACACTCTACAGCAAGTGGTCCTAAGTGCAATCTCAGTAAATCACCTACCCACCCCAATCAAAGATCAACCTCCTTTCTTATCTTCCAGTGCTTTTCTTCTAAACCACTCCTGGTCCTTAAAAAGATGGCTGTCTTTTGTTTCAAGATGGTTGGGTTCTACTCTCTCTCCCTTGCTATTGCAGTCACCTTTTCCTGTTTAACATTGTCCAGTGCAGTTTTTCCTTTGGTGACTAAGATGGAAATATTCAGGACAAAAGATGTCTTGCTTTATCTGTTAATTGAGTATAGAAACATCCGTCCATCCATCCATCCATCCATCCATCCATCCATTAATCCATCCATCCATCCTAATATGTCCACTCTCTCACTCTATTCCACACCTATTCTCCCTCCTTAAACCTTGAATACCTCATCCACACATCCTCCCTTTTAGATGGCAACTTGCTTTCTACTTCACTGAGAAAATTATAGCAAATGGAGAATAACTCCCAAAGACGTCCACTCCTACATAGTACCACTTCCAACATGCAGTTTCTCTGCCTTCTTTTATCATTGATGAATTTGTCTTATCTCTGAAACCAATTCCTCCATTCATAGCTAGGTTATGAGAAGATCATTCTCGTTAGCATACAACACAAAAACATAAACTTGTATTTCTCCCATCTTACAACTTGCTTTCTCTAGAACCCACAGCTTTCCTCCATCGTTTTGATCAGCTTTGCAGCAAAACTTGCAAATGTTTTTGATGTACACTGTTGCCAATTATTTTCCTCCCTCCCATTTGCTCTTAAACTACAATCAAGATTTTATCCTTGTCACTGCACTGGAACCATAGAGCTCTATGTTGTTAATGTCAGTGAACAATACTGAGCCCTTTTCAGCAGCAGCAGACAGAGTTAATCACTCCTTCCTTTATGACAAACATTCTTTACTTAGGTGTAATGACATCTTTCTTGATGGCTTTCTTCCTACCTCACTGGTTGCACCTTCTCTCTCTCCTTTACTGGTTCCTATGCTTGTCTTTGACTCCCTTGTTATTGAAGAGTCCTAGTCTTTTACTCTCCTCTCTTCTCATCACTAAAATCTCTTCCAATAGCAAGATCTTCTCCATGAGTTCCATAATTGAAAAAAAACAAACAAAAAACAGTCTTAGAGCGCTCATAGTCGACACAAGTGTTACATAAACGATTTGCGGTTCATCCAGTTTTGAATTAACCATTTCCTCCTATCAAGTCAAATACTTGAATGCTGACTTTATTTTCTGGAGCAAGAGTTTCATAAGTGAGACACTTATCTGATAATGAGAGGCCCAATGATAGTAACAGGAAGGCATTTAGAAAGAAAACAAATAAATAACTGTTCAAGGCAGAATTAAATGCCATAGAACTTGATGATTTTCAAGTACATGAGTCAGTCATCTAGTCATCTGTTTGAGGAGATGGGCCAGAGTGTGATTACTTTATTAAGAAACAGGTACCCATTTACTCTTCTCTGACATAAGCATAAATAACCTCTAGTAAAGTATTGCATTTCAGGAGAGGCCACACAATGTTGGGTAAGACACAGAAGAGTTTAGATTATTTTATAAATAAGAAAGCAGTAAATCTGAAAAAATTTGGGGGGTACCCTTATAGTTTCAAATGTGTGCACATGTTAAAAACCATTTTTTTTTTTTTGGTCCTTGGGGAAGCAGTTTAAAACTTAGTTTTACAAGAATACAATTTCTGGTGACAGTTGATTTTAAAAATGGACTTTCTTCTCAGGAGGGAAAATATCAATGTCATATGGTATGCCAGTTGCTATGGTAACTATACCTCATTTTTTTTATATATATTTTTAAAATAGTAGTTTGAACTGGCTCTTAAACCTGAACAACCACCTGGCCTGCTGAAGAATAAATTGCTGTCTCACCAGAGTTTAGCTCTGAAGCCCCACTCTCCTCTCTCTTCCTCCAAATAAGTTCACATTCACAGATAACCAGGGTATCTCCAGTTTCTTGATTGCTAAAATTTATTCTTCAATATTCTCAGTCAGCCCTCTGAGTTAGTTGTGCAATGCAATAAGAAGTGTATAAAAAGGGATTACTAGTTAAATAGGAAGAAAAGTGAAAGTTTTCTAATTTAGCTCTGCTGGCAGAAAAAAAAAGGTAAGTCTATTTCTCATAAATCAATTAACGCTCTTGACCCAATGTATCAACGTCCACTTTTTCCCCAGAACTCTGTTGCCAAATGTTTAACCACTATTTCTATTGAAATCTCTATAAAGACCACTTGAATATACAAAAAGGATCAAAATAGACTGGATTCATTTTAATTTTTGTGTTATTGAAAAGAAGCTGGGAATACCAAATCTCTAATAAAGAAAGAAGTAAATTCCCTTTGACCAATGTGATATAATAGCAATAGAAAGCCCGGTTGCCTTTGAGTCTTGTTTCTTTTATAGCTGCTGATTAAATAAATCCTGAAGAATTTAACAAGATTTTATCCTAAGATCATGGTCTTTCAGAAATGAACTTTGATTTATTTCATTTAGATGCATGAACCTGTCAGTATTATAATAGTATTTATTTTAAATTACTATGAAAGAAAGACACAGTAGAATCTTAATGCAACATAGCTCATTAATATACAGATTTGAATTGGAGTCTCAGTCATGTCCTTCCAAACATAATCTTCATAAAATAAACCTGACATGAAATTGTTAATCAGCTATAAGGGTTTGGCGCTATTGTTATAGTGGGTTAATATATGTGATGTTAATATTATATTCTCATTTATGTACTATTGTAATAATTGAGTTATACTATGTGAAATGTTATTATTATATTCTCACATAGGTCTTAAAGAGATTATTATTTCCCATAATTCAAATATATAAAAAGAGCAGTAGCATATGACCTGTCAAAAACATTTATCATGTATGAATATAAATGTATCAATGTATTATAAATTTATAAAACACACTCCAAAATTTGAGATCCAAAATTTTTATACTAATGGCAATTGTGATTAGTGTCTATAAGGAAAAATCATTATATATTTTTTCGAGAAAAAAAACTCCTCACAGTGATCCTCTGTCCCCAAACTAATCAGAGAGTATAACCTAACACACAAAGCCTAGAGTTCTAACAAGCAGACTGAAGATTCAAGATGCAACTGAGGGTTTCTTTATGCTAAAGCAAGACTCTATGCTCTTTTAGACCAATTAAAAAGGAGCAGTAAACCCTACCCTCTGTACCTCTGATCATGCTAAACCACCTCTTCCACCTCTGCCATAGGCCCCCCAAGACCTATAACCTTCCAGGCTGTGAAGGATTTACTGCCTCTGGAGTATTTGGTGGGGCACTTTCCCCACAGCCAGTGCTAAATTTCAAGACCAGCACAGAGTAGAGAAGCGAGAAGCTGTCTTGTTGGAGTGTGAAGCAATCTAGGGTCTCCTCTGATTCTGCTATAACCTAGCAATTAAACCTTGGCCATCATTTAAACTCTCAGAATCTCATTTCAATACCTGAAAGCAAAGAGATTGGTTAAGATGAACTTAACCAATTAAGTTCCATATCTGACTAGTTCCATATCTATCTATCTATCTATCTATCTATCTATCTATCTATCTATCTATCTATCTTTTCATGCAGGTACATAAATATTGACAATATTCATTTACAATCATCATGGAATCACACAAATAAGAGAATCAATAGTGTGTGACCTACCGAAAACATTTAATATTTTTATGCCAAAAATACAGATGCCTTCTTCTTTGATGGAACTCTCACAATACTTAAAACTGTGAAATCTGAAGAGGCATTTAAATATATTATCACAAATAGAACCAGAGACAGTTTTGGGATGTTGGAGAGGAAATAGAAAAAGTTCAATAAGAATCAAAGAATGTGTTTGTACTCAAATGAACCCATACAGTGATTAAACTGTTATTTACTTCCCTCTGTCTTGCATGGAATCTTATTATCAGTGGATCTCCTGAGAATTGACACGTTTATAAAATATTGAGACACAAAAAAACTTGCCAATAAGAGTATAAGCATGGTGATAATAGGGTACAAAGTAAATCACTTGAGGTAATGTGAAAGATAATGGGTACTGCACTCAGTTCACATCTTAACCTGCAGTGTGTGTAAATGTGTCTATTTAAATAAAAAGTGATCACTTTATATCCCCAGGGGTATGTTGACAACTGCATATCCAAACAATAATTGCTCTTAACAGGAACTAAGGAAACAAACATAGAAGTCTCTAATTTTTTAGTTTTGTAGTTCTTATCAGTAACTTTTTTCTGAGTAAACCCCCATAAATATTATTTATAAATAGAATGATATGGTGAGAATGCTCAAAATATAATTAAGAAAAAGAATCAGATTTGAAATTTTAGTGTTTTTCTTCCTACCAATACAGCATCTTTCACAACCCCCTGGGTCGTACAAATAACTACATTTTTAAGCTTCATGCTTTTTTTAGCTTTTTATTTTGAAATAATTTTGAATCTACAGGATAGTTGCAAAAATAATAGAAACCCCATACAGAGAACTCCACCAATTTTATCATTTTGCCATTTTTGTCATATCATTCTCTCTCTGTCTTCCTGTCCCCATATCTAACATCCCAACTCCACCCAGGCATAACATTCAATGAGATTAATCACATTCACAATATTATGATACACTCATCACTTTAATTACTAAAAATTTCCCATCTGCCCAAAGAGAAACCCATTCCTCCTTCCCCTAAACACTGGTAACCTGCACTCTACATTCTGTCTTTATTATTTTGCATATTCTCTGATATTTTCTTTGTGTATTACCCTGGGGCTTCAATTTAACATCCAAGTTAAATCTATAACAATCTCATTGGTTTGGATACCAACTTTATCTTCAGTAGTATACACAAACTATGTTCCTATAGCTCTCCATCCCCCCACTTATTTTTCACATCACAACTTACATATTTATACATTATGAATCCAAAACCATTGATTTATCATTACATTTTATGCATTTGCCTCCTAAATTCTGTAGGCTGTAAAAAGAGGAGTTACAAATCGAAAATACAATAGCCCTGGTATTTGTATTTACCCATACCATTACATGTGGCTTCAGTCAAACACCTAGTGCCCATTCCTTTCAACCTGCAGAACTCCCTTTAGTAATTTTTATAAGGCCGTTCTAGTGATGAGGACGTCCCTCAACTTTTGTTTATCTGGGAATGTCTTAATCCCTCCCTCATTTTCAAAAAACAGTTTTATCAGATATAAAAGTCTTGGTTGGCCATTTTTTGCTTTCAGCACTTTATGTCATCCCTCTGCTTCTTGCTTCTGTGGTTTCGGATAAGAAATCAGCATTTAATCTGATTGAGACTCCCTTGTCTGTGATCCATTGCTTCTCTATTGGGGCTTTCAGAATTCTCTCTTTACCTTTGATGTTTGTTTTAGTTTCCCAAAGAGCTCCCGATGCAAAATACCAGAAATGGGTTAGCTTTTATAAAGGAGATTGATCTGAGGTAAAAGCTTACAGTTCCAATGCCATGAAAAATCCAAATCAAGTTGCCAGTCAGCTGCTCTTTATCCTGTTGCCTGGGCACATGGCAAAGCAAGATGGCTGCTGATCCCTGCCGAGGTCTCAGCCTTTCCTTCCGGGCTCACTCTCATGGAGTCCAGCTCCCAAAGCTCAGCTGTGAGCAACCAGGCATAGGGCTTATCTATTTCCGGGCCTTCTGATCAGTCTTGGCTGCTCCACTTTCTTCTCGAGTTCTGCTATAAGCTTTCAGGCATATAGCAGAGACCATCTCCTCTTGAGCTGCTCCATGGGCCCAGTCTCTTGGGGGCTTTGTTCTTAAGTGATCCTCTAGTCCTCTCTCATGTGGAAGGCTCAAAAATGGCTGCTTCTTTATCTGTATCTGTGTCTGTCTCTCTCTGTGTCTCCATTTATATCAGACCCAGAAAGGAGGTGGAGAATCAACCTGTGTCACACCTAACTCATGTAGTCCAATCTAAAGCCTTTAAATTGATCTTATGAAGTAATCTAATCAAAGGACCCTCAATCTAATTTAATGCAATCAAAGGATATCACATCCACAGGGTACATTAGTTCAAAAACATAATCTTTATATTTTTGGGAATCATAAAATAATCCCAAACTGTCATACATAGTATAGAATGTTCCAATAACAAGGAGTCTTAAATGGGAAGAATAATAAAATGAAAAACCATGGTATATGGTGGATTCAATAGGAGACACATAATAGTTAACAATTGTTTTAGAGATTGCACTCATGCATACATAACGGTATATGGGATCACAACTCCCTCTCTCCTCCCACACTCAGAACCTGTGGATACAAGGTAGGGGATAGGAAAAGATCTTGGAGGAAAAGAGAGATGAAAATCAAGAAAGAGGGTTTTGACCACTTTATTTAAAAACATCACCTTAAATTAGATGAGAGAATGTTTATACCTGGAAGGCCAGGAAAGCAATCAGGAAGGATACCTAAGGACCATCACTATTTTGTTTAGAGTGAGATGCTTTACCTTAGGGAGAGAAAAAATGCAGATAGATAGATAGGTGATGTTAGATAGATAGAGAAAGGAAGGAAGGAAGGAAAAGGGAAGGGAAGGGAAGGGAAGGGAAAGGAAGGGAAGGGAAGGGAAGGGAGGAAGGAAGGAAGGAAGAAAGGAAGGAAGGAAGGAAGGAAGGAAGGAAGGAAGGAAGGAAAATATACATTTCAGTAAAGGAAATGGTAAGATTTCACATTGAGAAATTCATACTTTCTTGCTTGTGTGAAGGGGGTGGCATGGAGAAAGAAAAAAAGAAAACAGTCTTGGCAGCACTCTCATGTGTAAACAGTCCTCATGAAACCAGACAACTTTGCATAGCTCTGCCACTTTGTTATGTTCAGACTGTTGAATTCACATTTGGGACCTTAGGCTGTCCTTCACCTTGCTGTGAATCCCACTTAAAAAAAAATTACACAGAAAATAAGAACTGCATTCTCAGAGGAGTTTAAGCTTCTGATAGGTATTATGTTAACCAACTCCAACAGGGCCACTCAAGAGAGTACACCAATCAAAGCAATGCCTAAACCCCAGACCTGGTGGGTGGCCTCAAATAACCGGTTAGGTAAAGAAGTAAATTTGGTTTCTGCACATTACTCTTTACTCCAGACCTATTGATCTGGTTGCGGGATAATTTTTTAAATGAGATTTAATTTATCTTTATTATTTTAACTTTCTAACAAAATACATACATTAGCTTCAAATTTTTCTCATTCATATAGTAAATGATATAAAGCATATTATAGTATTTAATAGCATCCCAAGTGATACCCTCATAAAACCCAGAGACTAAGGCTACTTTCTGCCATTTCTCAAGAATGAAAAGCGAAGAGAAAAAGAATTCAGTAACACCTCAAAATCCTTTTATAATAATATAATACAAATATTATTTTTCATCTAAACAAATATTGAATACAAATCTGTCTGAAAACTTGTTCTAAAGTAATAAAAGAGGAAGAATGAATCTCTCTAGAAACACAAATCAAAGAAATACAAATCTGTCTGAAAACTTGTTCTAAAGTAATAAAAGAGGAAGAATGAATCTCTCTAGAAACAGAGCTAAATATCAAACAAGGATACTTGCATGTCATGTTAAGCTCATTTATGCGGGTAAACTCTGAGACAGATTGCCAAGATTACATAGCATAGCTCAATGTTTTTCTGTAACTTCCCAAAAACCCAGGTGTAGGGGGATAAAAATAAAGGTCAGGGAACTTGGTATAAGGATATAAAGTCATGAGTCCTTTCTAGCACAGTTTTTTTATGAACTCTTCAGAGAGAAATGTCCGATGAAATGTCCATCAGTACTTGTTTATTTTCCTTTACCTGTTGTCCCCCAAAATTGCATTGTTTTATGATTGAAAATATTCTGTTACTTCCTAATAGCCTCGATTTGGGTTAATTTCCAACCCCTTCAGTTTTATGATTTTACAGTAGCCTCCTGACCTTGAAGTCTGCTGCCAATTCTAGAATATCAACTGATATTGTCTAGTGGATTTGCAATTTGGGAGCACCTAACAATTACAATACACTTTATAATACATTTTATAACGTTTTTCCATACTTTATAGCTAGTGAAAATTGCATTTGCTACTTACATCATTTTTAATCTGCTGGTGCCAAATGCTAAAACATGTTTTAAAAAGTGCCACAGTGTTTGCTGGTGGGGAGGCAAGTAAATAATTAAAAAGGAGGAGTTAACTTTCTGAACTAATATATTTTGCATAGTGCTTTTAAAAAAATAGTATTAGGCAAGAATATTGCTATCATTATATGATCGTCAACATACCATTTTTATTGAGTGTGCATTTCATCATGAACATATATTAATGTTTTTAATTCTTCTGTTTTGAACATATGGAATATATCTCAATTTTTCCTTGTAAAAGCAATCTTGGACATTACATCTTTGTACATACTTTTCAAAGTATTTTGCCTCACATGCTTCTTGAAGGGTAACTTTTTATTTTTCCTGAGGTGTTATGATTATGAAGCAGTACTGGCCATTTATTCATGGGTGTGATGTGGCAGTCAATTGCACTTTTCACCTCACTGAAAATTCCTGTAATCTAAAGAGATTGGATTTGATGTCACATACATACTAGTATAAAGAGTGAGAAACACAAGGTGAAAGAACTTCAAAATGATCCCCAGAAAGTTTTTTGCAAAAAGAGGTAATGAGAATGTGTCTCAAGGATTCCTATGGGAGAAAGCAACCAATGTTTAAACATAAAGACCTCAGGATTCTTACAATCCTTCTTTTTGAACTAAAGAGAAAAATAGAGACACATTTTTAAAACTCAGACTGTAGTATTTAGAAGAGAACACTTGATGAGCTGCCAACCATTTAATGCACATGGATAAATGGATGCACGTATGATGAATCTAAAATGCTTTTTAAAAATGCTAGCTCTCTGATATTTCGTGAGGAAAAATACTGGTAGTTCCTTGACCTTCATTTGCTTTTGTCATTGAGAAAAAGTGTCTGTGCATGAGTTGCATGGGCATATGAGTATATGCCTGCATGTGTATCTATTTTATTCTCAAGAAGCTTCTGTTTGCTAGTTGCTAGGAAGGCTGATTTGGTACCAACAAGGACAAAGACCCATAAGCTCTTGGGATCATAAGCACTTCATCAGGAGCCCGTCCATGCTTCTTCCCACACAGTCTTATATACTATTTGCTCAAATTAAAACTGATTTTATCAAAGATCCATAGAATAGTGGACTTTTTACTTACTAATGAAGATTTAAATCCAGACAAGTCAAGTGCATTGCAAAAGATCACACATTAGATTACTGAACCAATAGTAAAATATGAACTCCCTAGTTCCTGATACTCTAGTTTACTCAATAAACCTACACAAAGAATATTCCTTTCCATTGAGGACAAAATGCAGCAGACCAGGTGGCATATTTTGCAATCTAAAGCAATGGTTCTCAAACTTTCATGTGCATTCAAATCAACTGCTGGACTCTGCTATTCTGCATTACCAACAAATTCCAAGATTATGCCAATATTGCTGATTGAAGGCCATGATTTGAATATCAAATATTAGAACAAAACTTTCCATAAATCTGGCTGTGGATATGGAAATGTGAGTGTCAAACAGGAAATGTAAATAATATCTCAAGATACGTAAGCTAAAAGACGGAAGATCCTTAACCTGCTTTATTGTAAAGATACCTAAATTTATAAACTTTGCATTTCACAACCTGAAGAACTGCCTTATTTCATTACTGAATAAATGAAATTGTTGTAAAATCACTGTGGATGCCTCACAAATGAAAACACGATGTTCTAAGGGATACTTGGAGAAAATCAGCGCTATCTTTTTTTCATCTAGCAAACTTATGCACAATAAGTGGTGAAAAAATACCAACAGAACAATAACTTGTGAGGAATGATTTGCTGCCTGAGATTTTGCCTATTAAAGTTTCTATATCCATGGTGGTAGAAATTCAAGCCATAAAAAAGGAGGTGTGATGACTAAAAATGTTTTCTTAGTAAAACTCTTGTGTAATCTGGCCCACATGCAAAGTTGAGAGCCAAGACTTGCCAAAGAAAAAGAGAAGACTGCCTCCCAGTGTTCCTTGTGATCTGGACAACTCAAGAACAGCTGGCTTTGAGCTCTGCTCTGAACTAATATCCTCTAATCCCCTATGTTCTCTTTTTCTGGTGCTGGCTTTTAACAGGCTTTCACCTCAACTCTTCCCATGAAGCTGATGAAAGAACTTGATACGCTTCTTTTCAGTGTCCTCTAGGGATCTAAAGATTCACTCCCTTCAGGAGTAGTTTCATCTGGCTCCATGTCAGAATCACCTGGGGAGCTTTTAAAAATATCTTACACCTTGACTTTTCCCCAGGTCGATTAAATCAGAATTTCTAGGGTAAATTCTGGGCCCTGGTCTTTGCAAAGCTCTCTAGGTGATTCTAATGTTCAGCTAGGGTTTATAATTACTATTAAAAGAAGAAAAAGAGAAGAGACAGAGGTTAGCACTTTAAAAGAAATTAAGCTTCAAAATATGTGCTGAATCCAATGGAGGTAGAGGTTGCCTGGAGGCTGTCTCCTGAGCTCCATCAAGAGCAAGGCATTGGGTGAATGAATAGACGGAGTGGGGATATGTATGCCATGCATTTTTCATCCTAGGTTCATGATTGAACATCAAACTACCAGAGATATTTTGGCCTAGGGAAACTTCCTGATGTACTTCCAATCACTGCACTCAGGCTGCCTACAAAGAGAGAAGAAAGAAGCCCAGGTTTCTCTAATTTGTCACATGCATTTTCACTCCTTGTCAGCACTTCATATGCCACCCATTCCCCCACAGCACAAAAAATTACTTAGCCTGATTTACTCACTTCTGTCCTTTTTCTCACCAGTTCTAGGGTCTCTTGTTTCCCACCAAGAGGCTCAGGCCTGTGCCTTCTTCCCAGAACTCATCCTGGGAAGAATGGAAGTGATCATTAACAAAATGGAATTCAACATCTATCACTTTAGAATTTCCCTGACCTAGACACAGTGCCCCAAACTGACATATAAGACTTCCATTTTGTTACCGGATCTCCCTCTGATCCCATTCTTAAAGTTTAAAATCATTCTTCATCCTTACTCTCAAAATTATATTCATAACCCATGTAGTATCTGAATCCTTTCAAAGCCTGAGGCCCATTTAAATTGCAATGAAAGATTGACTTGATTCTTGCTTTTTGTTCTAGGGCTCAGACTTCCTTGTCTGCCTGTTTAGTGTAAGCAACTGTACTTGCCCAGATAATAACCAAGAGAGAGAATTCTGAATACAAGTTTGTACAATTTCATCTAAAAATGGCACACAGTGTTCCTCTCTACTTTCTTATTGTCTTGCCAATAACTCAGGGTTATTGTCTTTGTAAAATAACCTCATAGGTGCACTGTATTTGTTCACTATAGCTATATTTCCATTAAACTCTACTCAGAAGAGGTGGACCAACTTACTTCTAAGAATCACCTCCTAAACCTTAAAAGATGGCCAAGTCCTTGCAGTTGTTCCTCACACATCCTCCTGGAGGCCACATTGTGAAAATTAAATATTAAAAATTGTGCATGCACACACAAACACTAGAAGAACACAAACACTTCAATATCTGCTTTTGCACACAGTGGGATTAGATGATACTTAAAAACTCATGATTTTATAATGGATTTATGTATATTATTTCTACTTCAAAATCACATTTACTTATTTACCAATTAGTTAGATATGTTTACCCTTCTTTTCGTGGTTGTGCCCTCACTTTTCTAGAATTAAACTGGTTTTCCTTTAGAAGTTGTTACAGTTTTACTTTCTCCCTTACTGGCTTGTATGTCCTGGGTGGGTACTATTTTGCTTTATTACATTGTAGAAATAAATCCAACTTCTGCCACCTTTCATTTTAGTAAACATTTAGGTTTTGCTTTAAGAAAATTAAACATTAGGGCCAATGTATGATTTCTCTAATTTAAAAGCAAAGCCATCTGTTCTTATGACATGAATGACTAATAACAATATTTGGAACAATGACTTTAATTTTTTTAAGGACATCTTTTTACCCTCTGGAGAAAAAAGCACATTCCCATAGAGATATGAATATATGTGCCTTTTGCTGGGTCACAAACTATTTTTTCTACATTTTCTCTATGTCTCTTGGCCAGGTTGTTTTTGTTTTTCTGATAAAGATACTCATGAATGATTTCCTGTTGCTGTTGGTGTCTCAAATACATGTTTATTTAAGAGTTACTTCCCACATAGAGTACCACACACCCTTGTCAGCAGAAAATTAGTCTTCCCTTCAAAAGCTCACATTTTACCAATAGCGTAAATTATCGACAATTCAAGCAGGCATTCAGAGAGTGTAATCAAGGAATCAGACAATACCGCTTGGTGATGTGACTTAAAATATACAACTACTTAGATGAGTAAAATTCTAGATGGCCAGATCTTATTGCATTTCTTATATAATGCCAAGCAAATGTGAATCTTAAGTAAGTGATGAAATATATACTAAATGACTCAAAAACAGCATGATTAGTTTCTTCTTTTTAATAGCCATTTTATAATTATAAATGGAAAGCAGAGGATAATCCTGAATCATTTGCATATGCTTATGTAATATACCACATAAATTTTACGGTCTTTTTTTCTTAATTAAGTTTAGTGCAGTTTTTTAAAAGATAAAAGTAGTGGGAATATCTCTAGAGCATTGGGAATGTTCTAGATAATAATGAAGTGACTATTCTGGAAAAAAATATTCTTGCCTAAAATATTCAGGCAACTAGAGAGGTAGGACCTCTTGGGAGATTATATGATACACAAAACAATGCTCTCAGATTTTGGAAGATGTTTTATGATAACTGTGTGCTCTAAAGCTGTGCTCAGTGATTTTAAGGCCTAAGGTAGAAATATCTGCATCATAGAGCATTAAAAATATGGGAAAGTCAGAGAGCAACTTGTGCAGCAAATTTTGAAAGACAGGTAGACCCACCCAAATTAACAGCTCTTGTGTATCTCATAGATTCTAGCTTTAACCATTTCCAGTTGCCTGGTTTCTCTCCTTGTACTAAGGTAAAGTAATTAGTAATTCATTCATTCATTCATTTTCATCTGGAACAAACTGTTATATCTGCTCTTGACATTACAGCTACCTAATCTATTTTGATCCCCTTGTTGTATATACTCCCAGTTATACCATTCACCTTCCACAAGTCTATCTTTAATCTATGTTTGAACTATATTGGATTCTTAGTTTTTACTGCCTTGGGTTTTGTCTCAGCTTCCTGAAAAGTCTGCAAAATAATAATGATATTTGTGGATTTACTTCCATATGTTAATTTCATCAGATCAATATTTAAATTATTTTAAATTTTTAATGCAGTAAGGGAAAAAAGGCAGCTTGAGAAGTGAGTTGGTATAAATAATAAACATGGTAATATCTAATAAGATTTATCATTGCAACTAACTTTTATTGCTAGGTTAATAGTAGTTCAACTACTTTGTACAAATTATCTTATGTTTAACCCTCACTATAATCATATGCTATAAGTACTAATATTTATGTACTTTATTGATGAACAAAATAATGATACTATTTCCTGAGAGTACATGAATATATGATATGTTCTTAAACACTGTATTAACAGTATTTCAACCTATTTTAAGCCAACCTAAGGAAATAAAAAAGAGAAATAGATAAATCTTCAATTAACACTAGAAAATCTAGTACTCTTTTTGGTGGTTTGAAGCTGTATGTATCCCAGAAAAGTATGTTCTTAAATCTAATGCATTCCTGTGGGTGTGAACCCATTGTACATAGAACCTTCTGATGAGGTTACTTTAGTTAATGTGTGATGCCTCTCAATCAGAAAGGATCTTAACCCTTTTACTGGAATCCTTTATAGGAGAATGAAATTCAGATAAAGAGAGAGAAAGCCACAGAAGCAAGAAGCTGAAAGTAACAAAAGCCAGAAAAGAAGGAAATAACCAGCAGACACCATTATGTTCCTTGCCATGTTGCAGAAAAGCCAGGGATCTCCTGCAACCAGTTTTCGGGAACAAAGTATCACCTTGAGGATGCCTTGATTTGAACATTCTCTTGGCCTCAAAACTGTAAGCTAATATATTCCCATTGTTTAAATCAACCCATTTCATAGTATCTGCTTTAAGCAGTGTGGGAAACTAAAACACTCCTCTCTCAGAAAGTAATAGATAATGTAGATAAAAATCAGCACGAAATCAGCAGACTTGAAAACCGGTATGAAATAAATCCACCTAATTGTTATTTACAAAGGATTCCACTCAACAAGAACACAATGTAAATTATTTTCAAGGCATTTGGAATAGTCACTGAGTGACACTATAAGTTCAACCATAAAAGATATCTCAAAGCATTTGAAACTACTTCAATCATACATAGTCTGCTCTATGATCACAATGTAAACAAAATATTAATCAATACAGAAGCTATGAGAAAAATCTCTAACATCTAAATAGCCAATGGGCCAAAGGAGGAGTTAAAAAAGAAATTAGATAATAATATTTGTACTGGAAGAAAATAAAAACAAAATATCAAATTTATGGTGTTAAGCTAAAGCACTGCTTGGAGGGAAATATTTAACCTTAAAAGCTCATATTAGAAAAATAATAAAGGTCTAAAATCAACGATGACTTTCTATTTGCAGAAGCTATAAAAATAGCAATTTAACTCAAGATAAATAGAAAAAAAGAATTAATTTGGGGACAATGGATAAACAATGAAGAAAGGCAAGAAATCAAAGCATCCATTTAAAAAGATCAATTAAATTAATGAACTTCTAGTTAAATTGATCAAGATCAAAGGCACATGTTATCAATATCAGAAATGAACATAGGAATATCATTATAGAACCTACAGGCATTTGTAGGATATTAAAGAATATTATGAAATCTTTGTGCCAATTCATATAAAACTTAGATGAAATGGACAAATTCCTTGAATGACAAAAACTATCAAAACTCATTGAAGAAGAGAGATAGATAACCTGAATAGCCATATATGTATAACAGAAATTGTATTTGTATTTGAAAATAGTCCCACAAATAAAATCCCAGGATCAGATAGTTTTATTGATAAATTATTTCAAACATTTCAGGAAGACCAAATACCAATGCTACTCAAACTGTTTCAGGAAATAGAAGATGAGGGAACACTTATTTCATGAGGTGACTTATATTGTGATATCATACCAGACTAAGGTATTATAAAAGATAAAACTATAGACCAATATCCTTCATGAACAAAGATGTAAATTTCCTTTAATAAATATGAGGTAATAGAATCCAGTCATAGGCAAAAAAGGGTGCTACATCATGACTAAGTGGAGCATATGTCAGGAATGCAAGGTTTGGTTTAATATTTCATGATTAACCAATATAGTTCTTCATATTAACAGAATAATGGGAAAAATATCATACAATCACCTCAGTAATTCAAAGCATCATTTGGTAAAATTCAACATTCATTTATGAAAAATCTATAGAAAGAAATGGATGGGAATTTTCTCAACCTATCTTAGGGCATCTACATAAAACTAGAACTAGCATCATACTTTAAGCATAAGGCCAGGATGTCCACTCTACTTTTTCTATTCAAGATGCACTGGAAGTGCTAGCCACCTAGCCAGAGCAATAAGGCCAAAAAGGAAATGAAATGGAATTCATGCATTCATATAGGGAAAAAAGGGTGAAAAACATTTATTTGCAGACAAAATTATTAAAATTATTCTGTGCATAAAAAATCAAAGATTTCTGCAAAAAAGATACTAGACTTATTAATCAAAATTAGCAAGGTTGCAAGAGTAATATACATAAATAAATTTTATTTCTGCACATTAGCAATAAACAACTGCAAATGAATTTTTAAGTGTAGCGTCATGTACAATGACATCAAATGTCATGAAATAATGAGCAATATTTAAATAAAATATGAGGCAAGATTGTACAATAAAAATTACAAAGAATTACTATAAGAAATTAAAAAGGCCTAAATATATGGAAAGATATACCGTGATCACTGATTTTAACAAATGGCATTTTAAAAATATCAGTTCTTTCTAAACTGATCTATAGATCCAATGAAATTTAAATCAAAAGACCAACAGTTTTATTGTGGAAATTGTCAAGTTGAATCTAGAATATATTTGGAAATGCAAAAGATATACAATAGCCAATATAATTTTGAAAAAGAAAAAAATTGTATTGCAAAATTTGTTAAGAAGCTATACTATTCAGACAATGTGTAATATTGGCTTAAGAATAAACATGTATAGTAATGCAGCAGATAAACTATAAATTGATTTTGAACTATGGTGCCAAGTTATTCAATGGGAATAGGGTGCTGTTTTAAGCAAATGTTAAGTAAACAAAAGGTTATGCATATAAAATAAGTAAACCTTAATGTTTTCTCACAATATATAAAGGTATAAATGTTTTTTATATCATAGCTATTTCCTTATTTCAACACAGTTCTCAGAGAACAAGATTCTGTTAATTTGATTATACTAAATTCAATTCATCAACTATTTCTACATTAGTGTTTGCCCTGATCTAATCCTGAAATTATATGGAAATTGAAAATAATCAAATTGTCTTCATGTTGGAGTGGAGTAGTTTTTAAAGAAAATATCAAGGAGTATTTGACATTGTTATAATATTTCTTGAAATTTTGGGATAGCATGTTGAAAACTATATGACACAATTTTAAAGACAATTTCAGGGATTTCCAGATTCCTTGAAACCCATTTATGGATCCAATTTCAGTTAAGTACACTTACTTTTGCTTAATGCTATGCTCTACTTTTTTGTCACACTATCCAATACCACCAATAATTATTCTTCACCTCTCCTCACTAGTATTAGAGCCTTACTGATTTAAAAATACAATTAAATGGTAAGCTGAATTAATATTTACGCATGGCACCATAAAGCTTACCCTAGAATCATGAGGAAAATTAAAGAAACTGTGGGGTTGGGCTGGGAGTAACTTGACCTTGGTCTTCCTGTGGTATTGCACAAAGGTAAGATATCTGGGATGATATAAATTCTTCATTTATCATTGCAACCCAATTATTTGAAGTACTTGGGATTATTTATTTTTTACTTTTTATTATTTTTATTTTTAAAGAAGCTTTAGATTACATAAATGTTACATAAAAAGTATAGGGGATTTCCTTATGCCCCACCCCTCCCCTCCCATACTTTCCCATATCAACAACAACCTTCATTAGTGTGGTACCTTTGCTAAAATTGATGAACACATACTGAAGCATTGCTATTAACCATGTACTATAGTTTACATTGTAGTTTGTACTCTATCCTGCACAATTTTGTAGATTATGACAAAATATGTAATGGCCTGTATCCATCATTGCAATGTCATGCAGGACAATTCCAATGTCCCCAAAGTGCCTCCATATTATACCTATTCTTCCCTCTCCCTCCCCTCAGAACCTCTGGTGGCATCTGCCTTTATATCAATGATAAAATACAGATTTTACTTGTGCTAACAAGATGACGTTAAATTCATTTGCGTTATTGATATTCTGCCATATGGTGGGTACTGTGTTTAGCCCTTGAATATAAAAATGAATGAAACACAAAATTAGAGTTCCTACTCTGGAAAGACTTGCAATCACAGGAGTAAACTATACCTTGAGCAGAAGAGAAAGTGATTAAATATGTAGAATTAACTCTGGGACTTTGGAGAAACACCTCCTTGAGGAAGTCATCTCAGATATGAGCTTCGAGTAAAGACTAGGTTGTCTTTTTCTACTAGACAATATGTTACAGTCCAGGCTGAAATAACAGATTCACTGAAAACTACTAATAGCTGAGTTCCCACCCATCCTTTTAACTGGAAACTGTGGCACATAGAAGTTATTCTGGTGTCATTATAAAGCTTATTACCATTATTAATTAACTAATTTGCATTATGCATCCTTCTAGGTAACAGAGAAAGCTTGTTTTTCCTGAAGTACATGACAATTAAGCATGGAAATTCTGCTGTGGAAGAGAAGTGTTACAAAAAGCCTATAAGGTGTAAATTGTTTTAGTGCTCCAATGGAAGTCATTACATAAAGAAAAGATCGAATACTTAATGAAAGACAGATAAGAGTTATAAACCTTTTTCTTTCTCGCTCTTCCTTCCTGTAAGGAGAGGCCCAAATCAAGTTGTATATGGTGATATTTTTAAAGCAATTAAATAATTGGCAGGAGATCCATGTGACATTCTCACAGTAGACTGGTCTATTGATAAGAAACATCATTCAAGAAACCAACCACAATAACAACTAAAGAGTCTTTTGTGAATAGGCTAAAGGCAGCAAACAGTAGATTTCAGCAAATAAAACCTTGATGTTTCTAAGCCATGAATCAAGGTCTTTGTGCCTACAGAGACAGCAATGACCTTCATTAACTAAATGTTTGGCACTATAAAATAAGTCTAAGGAGTATGGCTGATGTGGATCACACAGGACAGTTATAAAATTAAAGCATATTCTCTGTCAAATCACACATGAAGAAGCAATTTTTAGTAGATTATCGAATCTAAGGAAAGCAATGTTTCCACATCTGAGTTAAGCATTTGAAATATTTGCAGGCATCCAAAGTGATGCTTTGGACAAATCGCCTCCTTTTGTTAAAGAAGGAGGGTGAAATTGAATTGGGGTCAAGTAAGGATTGGAAGCCTTTATACTTTCCTTCAGTGAATTATTTGAAAGTATGTTTAAAGCAGTTGTTCTAAATAAAAATGAAAGCTTTGACAATGTGGAGGTATTGACAATTAAAATGAGTAACTATCAAGGAGGACTCTCATTCTTAGCATTGTGTCTTATTTTAATGAGGAGCGATGAGATTAAATTGAGCAAAGGGAAATCTAGGCAGAATCACAGGAACAATTATGTAGTATGAAATCCGTTAGACTGTGAATGAGTCTCCATGGGGAGCCTCTCCAATGGACAGAGCACACCAGAGTACATGCCACAGATATAATCTAATACTCTGTTGCAGTTGGGCAGTTTGATGTAATTATGAATTCCAAAAATATAATTGGATCATGGTTGTAAACTGATCTGTTAATCTGGGCATGATTAAGTTATGATTAGGGCGTTGACTGGGACACGTCAGTAAGGCGTTGAGCCCCACCCCTTGGTGGGTGGGGAATCGAATATAAAAGGCTAGGCAAAGGACAGAGGGAGCAGTTTTTGAGAAGCAGTTTTGATGTTGGAGTTTTGATGTTGGAGAGAAGGCCCCAGGAGAAGAGAAGCTAGCCGTTCGCCTAATAGTCTACAGCTGACCTTGTGAAGGAAACAGAGGAGCTAAGCCCAGAGAGAAATGCAGCCCCAGGAAGAGAGGAACCCAAGAAGCCTGAATCCTGGCAAACGTCAGCAGCTGTCTTGCTCCAACATGTAGCAACATATTTTGGTGAGGGAAGAAACTTATGCTTTATGGCCTGGTAACTGTAGACTTCTACCCCAAATAAATACCCTTTATAAAGACCAACCAATCTCTGGTATTTCTCATTAGTGCCCCTTTGGCTGACTAATACATACATCAACTAGACATATTAGATATCTGAGCAACTTTTGCTTTTGTTTGTTCATTTTTTAAATGAATATGAGTATTTGATCACTAAAACTTCTTTAGCTAGGCTACTTATACTTCCCAATTATGAATTATATCAAGGCAATAAGAATCTTCTGCCTAAAGTATGACAAGGCATACGTTAATTTATTGGCCTATTATGTGTCAGACATTGTACTAGGTTGTTTCCTAATAAATAAGCAGATAAATAAATGTATTGTGATGTTAAAATTATCAGCCTATTATTTCAGATGATGGTGTATATTCTCAAAGTGTTAAATGTAGCATGCATAATCTAGTAACCAATGAAGAAAGGAAATGATGAAGGAATGGGTGAATGAATGCAAAGCATTTGAACTCAAGCCTCTCTGACTCCAATCTAATGCTCGTCCCATTGAGAGACTTTATGTTATCATAATCAATCTAAAATCATTGTTAGTATCTTCAAATATTGTGGAGCATACATTGATAAGAAGCCACCATTTGGATGAATACTAAATATGTCACGTTGGAGAGTGTGCTATGTTCCATAAATTCCAAAATCACATTTATCTTTCTCAATTTGTCTATGACAGTAACTGTGATAATAGGATGAGTGACTGGGACTAATATCCTGCTCATAGGATAAGGTGATGAAGGTAGGAAAAGGAGGAACATGTACTAGTCACAGATCAATGAAAAATCATGGATTCTGTCATGTTCTCTTCATTCAAGTACTTCAGACAAACAAAACACCATTCTTTGCCTGCGTAGAAAAGCAAGACTGACATCGAAACTCATTTTTTTCAGCCCTACTCACATATTATATTGGGAACAAAATTAAACATAAGTAGAAATCAGTGGTGATTTTTTAAATATTAAAATTGAACTTAAATTGATGACAATAATTTTGGAAATGAAGTTTAAATGGGAAGGGATCAGATGACATCTCCCTCTGACATAAGTAAAGAAATCATGAGGAAATTAAATCCAGCCATATACAAAGGAAAAGTCATTCTCCTTCTACAAATAAAAAGAAACCTAAAAAAGGAAGAAGAAAATAGCTATTTTCATATATTGTACAGTAGGCTGTACAGGACTGTTATCCCTTAGAGAAGGCAAAAAATTATGTGAGCCCAAGGATCATAAGTCTTTCTGCCTGGACACAATTCTGTAACTGCACTGCAGGAAGATCCCAAACAGAGATCAGTAATTGTAATGAGCAGAGGATAGAGCAGAAGTTGAGGATATCAAATAAAATATAATATATTGGGCACAGTATTTGGAAAGAGGAAGTTTTGCAGAGACAGTTTTCCAAATATCTTTACAGGATTCTATTGATTCTTTGGCTGAATATCAATCTGCACATATTGAATTCTGGGTTGACAGAATTTTATTTTTCTTTCAGAGCTTTAAAGATGTTCCTCCATTCTCTTCTGACATACATAGTTTCTGATGAGATGTCTGCTATATTCTTATCTTGGTGTCTCTATATATTTTTGGTGGGGAGGGGCATTGGCAGTGTGATGGTTAGGTTTGTGTGTCAACTTGGCCAGATGATAGTGTCCAGTTCTTTGGTTAAACAAGCACTAGCCTGATTGTTACTGTGAGGCTATTTTGTGGACTTAAATCATCAGGAAGTTGATTGCATCTATGACTAATTACATTTACAATCACAGAGGAGATTGCCTTCAACAACGAAAGACACCTCATCCAATCAGTTGAAGGCTTTGAAAGGAGAAGCGATGATTTCAGCAATCAGAAAGAATTTCCACCTCTACTGCAGACAGCTGGCTTCTCCTGGAGAAGTCATCAAGGACCTTCACTGGAGTTCCCGGGTTTGCAGCCTTCCCTTTGGAATTTCGATGTCTTTATCCCCACAGTTGCATGAGATAATTCTTATAAAAATCTCATAGTATTTACAAATATCTCCTGTTGGTTCTGTTTTCCTAGAGAACACTGAATAATACAGGCATTTTTCAAGATTGATCTTTATCTTTAATGTTAAGCAGTTTGAATATGATGCGTAGAGGTGTTTTTGTGTGTTTTGTTATTATTTATATTGCGTAATGCTCTCTGAGCTCTATGGATATGTGTTTTGGTATCTTTCATAAATTTTGGGAAATTATTGACCCATTATCACTTCAAATATTTATTGTGACCCATTTTATCTGTCTTCTCCTGGAATTCCAAATACACAATTGATGTTATTCACAACTATTGTTTGTACTCTGTTTGTCCACCTTTTATTTGCTTTGTTTATTTTAAGCATGAGTAACTTCGATTGACCTAAATTTAATTTAATATTTCTTTCCTTAGCTGTGTAATGTGCACTGGTGTGTCTATCAAAGGCATTTTTCATTTTGGATACTGTGGTTTTCATTTTAGAATTTTCATTTGATACATTTGTAATAGCTTCTTTCTCTCTGATGAAATTTCCCATCTGTGTTTCTCTGAAACAAGAGTCTTTAACATTTTAATCATAGCTATTTTAAAATTCATGTCTTATGGTTTCAACATCTGAGTCACTTTTCATCTAGAATCTGTTAACTATATTGTCCCCTGAGCACATTGTTTTTGTCCTTGCTTTACTATGGGTCTCATAAATTTTTGTTGGAAGCTAGAAATATGGTACACATCAGTAGAGACTAAGATAAATAGTATACTCCTGAGATTGAGCATGCCTTTTTCTATTTATGCAACTCAAGTTGGATAAAGGAGACAGTTTAGTCAAGTGTTAAGCTGGGTTTGGATTTTATTGTTCCTATAGTTATCCTCAGTGCACCACAGACTTCTAGTTCCTCTCTTATTATCTTGTGATTATCATTACCTTTACATGCCAGACATTTTAATTAATATCTGTTCTACTCTCACTTTTAGGCATTCTTCTTTCACCTGAACTTCAGAGAAGTTCTTTCTCTATTTTCTTGTCCTTCTCCCTGCAGTAATTTGTTGTTACTTGTTACTCAATGCTTTATAGACTGGTGTGGGGTGGTGAGGGTGGCCTTTTCTGTTTTTCTGGTTCCACCTTAATGTTCAGTACGTGCCTCCTGCATTTTGAGAGTAGAGGCTTCCCACTGATCCTGTCCTTCCCCTAATGGTAAGGGATCACTAATGGTCTGAGCTCATGATAGTTTCCTTCTCTTCTTCCAGTGTTCCAGCTTGTTAGTTTTGTTTGTTTCTTTGTTTGTTTTTAATTTGCTTGCCCCAGCTGCAAAGAGTTGCTGCTCTTTACCAGAGAAGATAGTGGATAAGGATCTGAGCAGGACTTTGTTTCTTTCCTGCAGTTGTTACTGTTTCCCTTCCCTTGGCTTGCCAGCTCTGTACCCATTCTTTCTCATGAAAGCCTAGTCAGTTATGTGGAGCAGAACCTGTGAGAGGATTCAAATTCCTTCAATGTCTGTGGCTCCCAAATGTTCAATATTCAGGATAGCCTACTCTCAGCCTTTAATAATTCATCATTCTCTTTCTCTGGTTTCTTATTACCAGGTTCTTTGAGATCCAGAATATACTCCAGATAAGAAAGTGCTTGAATTTTTTGTCTCCTTCAGGGTACCACATTTCCTTAGATTTGGGGTTATATTCTGTAGCCTTGAAACCCCTGATTTAGGATGGACACAGAAAAAAATCAATTTTGCAGATTACCTGCCCTTTACTGTTGAAGGGGTGGAAGCAACCCTTTCTCCAAGCTTTCTACAACCTAAGAGGAAACTGGAAGACTTCTAAGTGCTAGGTAGTTTGTTACTTAGCAATTGATAAATGAAAGAAATAATAATTGAAACGACTCATCTATATTTTAACAAAGAAATAAAATTATTCATTTTCCTCTACCTAACTTTACTTTTACTGCATTTTTCTCCATCCCCAAATTTCCATTTTAGGGTCATTTGATGTACTTTTATTTGGCCATAAAAACTTTTTAAAATGTACTATGGGATTTTAATGACTTTGATTCTTCAAACTGATTAACAGTGATTCTTCTGCATTTTCCAGATTTGTAGTAATATTTAAAAGTATTTTTTCTAAAATTGTTTTATAATATGGAATTTGTTAAGGTTTCCTTTCATTTTTTTCTTCTTTTGTGTTATGATTTATTTTGTGTGTGCTTTGAAGACTAAAATTATATATTGAAAGAGATTATTCTTATATTATTAATCCATATATTTTATTACTGTATTGTTATTAATGATAATCACCAACATTTCTGTAGAAGATATAGTTTGCAAGTACTTTCATATATAATATTATTTCCATTTGAAGGAGCAGACACTGACATTAAATGAGAGATGGCTGGCAAGTAGCAGGGCAGTAATTTCAAACCAGATCTGCTAACTACAGAATATATGCTTTTTCTAAAATACCACAATGCTTTTTGAGAGTTAGACTATTTGCATGTAGGTAAAAATAGATGAATCTCATGGAGGACTGTGAAATCATGATTTTAACATGCTATATTTTCATTAATTTAGTTATAAATAATTCATAATCTATTTTGTAATTTCATTTTAATTAATAGATATTTAGTAGCATATAATTTATATGAACGCCTTTTGCTTTTGTATAAAATTTGGATCATTCCATATACATTTAAATTCTTATTTATCAATATAACTTGATTCTCTTCCTGTGTCATTAAATGTTTCTCCAAAATATTTAAACTCATAATTTTTTACAAATGTCATTTCAAATAAAAATAAGATGTAAGTATAACTTTTTAAAGATCCAAAAATATATAAACCTTTAGTTAAATAATTAATTAGTTTTACTAACTTCAGGATTCTTTTAAGTGATTGACATTTGATTGCCTATAAAAATACATTTACTTCATTCTGAATCAAAGATTGTAAATATGTTTCACTTTCAAAAGCACTCAAGCATAATTATAAGCCAAAACTTGTATTTGTTGTGACTAGAGATGAATTATCACTGGAATATCAAACAAAAACCATGAAATAAGCCATTAAACAAGAAATCTACCCATCTAAACCATCAAACGCAACCTATTAAGGTTAAATAATTTTTGCCTGCATAAGTTAACTTATTAATGTTAACTATAATTTTCTTCTATCACAGAAAGAAATTGTGACATTTTATTTTATTTACACTTGCTTTAAAGATAGAGATTTTGTTTAGATTTATAAGGAAAAAATGGCATTCCCCCAGAAGAGTAAACAATTGTTCCATATTTTTGACATTAAAATAAAAAAGAGAAGTGAAGATGCATCAACTTATCAGATAGGAAGGAAATTAAAAATCTGAGAATTTAAGAAAAATTTTAAATATAATTTGAACATAGATATTCAATTATGCAAAGCAACATATACCTTAAATGGCTAGGGTACATATTAAATGTAATGTATGAATAGTGGGAGTAAATTATTGTCTAAAGGCTGCTAGATGCTTTAAGCTGTAAACAATATTACTTTAATTAATTGTATATTATGCTCTGATGATTTTGGTTCTTCATTAAACCTCTGTTTGTTTTGTATTTTTTAAAGAATTCTGTTTTACAAAAGAAGCTTTTTATTTCCTTTTGAGAGTATATTCTAGAATTGATATCTGTGTTCCCCACTTCCATTACCATTTTTTCCAACATAGATGCTATGCCAGAATACCTGCTTTATTTTATATATACATAATTATATTTTGTAATTATATAATTACAACTTATATTTATAATACTTTATAATAATCACAAAGTTTCAAAGAAAGGAGAGTCTAGGCAAATGAGAATGAAACAATAATAATGTCTCAACAGTAGTATAAAATTCACAGAAATCCTGTGAATGTTAAATATCTACATTCTTTCTCTAAAGATCTGTTTGTCCTTTTTTTGGTCTCTCATCATCTTGGCCCATTTAGCTATAACATTCATTTCCTGAGCATATTCAAAGTAAACAGATTATAGTAACCACCAAACAAATTTTATAATTGCAATAGCCCCAGCATCATCTACATTGGGGGAACCTGTTGGTGACGGGAGGGTGATGATGTAATATGATGGACAGAAGATGAATAGTATCTATATATTCATGAATATAGTCAAGGATGAAACACATGTTTTCATGATTATACTCAAGATTATATTCAAGAATATGAATATATATACATAGTCTGATCCCATATTATTCTATTAGTCCATTGTTTCATGATACCTGGAATGTTGGGGAATTGTTTTTCTTTTTATTAGTAGTATATATCCTTACAAGTTGATCACAAATAATGGGGAAGTCCCCTACAGATGACACAATGAAAAATTGGGAGTTAGCACATCAGTCATACAGCGAGACCTCATTGATAATTGGAATCATGATCTTTCAACATTCAGCAGCAAGATTAGCAGCAAGAGAAGTTCTATAAACCCGTTCCTCTTGCCACCTCCCTCACTGTAAAGATGAATGCCTTTTGCTCTACGAACTTATCCTTTCTCTTAGACTCCATTACCCTTTCTTTCTACTTCTGTTAGTAATCCCAGTGAACCAACTGCTCTCAGATCTTTCTCTTTACATTCAAGTCTATTGGCCAGAGTACCTGATTGTGAACATCACCCAAAATAGATCATCCCTATTGAATATGATTATTTCATAACAGAGTCCATGCTTCCTGTAACTAAGGTGCTTATTTCTGTACCAAACAGTTCAGCACGGAAAAATGATACAAATAAAAATAAATCGTAATGATAACAAAAGGTATTTCTTGGTGAATTTTTTGTGCCAGAGACTGTTTTAAGGTTTTTAAAGATATTACTTAATTTAATATGCACTTTAATGCTGTGAGATTGCTGCTACTGATATTCCATGTCACCGAGGCACAGGTAAATAAACTGCCTGTGGTTACATGACGAAAAAGCAGCCAACCTGGGATTTGAACTCTGTATTCTGGCTCCAGAACCATCACTTTCAACCACCGTGTTACACTGCTTCTCTGGGCCTCTTTGTTTCTCTGTAAAATAAGGACAAGTCCTAAGTCTGAGGTCCTTAGGTACACGTTCTTTTTCATAGTGCATAAAGTATGTCAACTTAACCATTGTGAACCGCCTTTACTGATTTTCCTCAGAAGAGCCCAGGGAATGTGACAGGCACACCTCCTTTCCAAGAAATCTATTTCTACATTGTTAATTCCTTGATGGCAAGACAGAGATAAGTAAGGAAATAGTTCCTTGAGGAATAAGGGAGAAAAGGACTAATATGTTCAATGCCTACTATGCCATGCAAATTCCAAGGTACCAAGTCAATCTAAAAAGATGAAGATGACATGAGGCCCTTATTAAGAAATGATGATTCATTTTATCTGTATTGTACATCAAGGGTCAGAAAAAATATTCAGAGGTGTGCAGTAACCTAACTGGATCACACAGCTAATAAAAGAATGGGTACATATTGTGTGTGTTCTTTGAGCCATGCATTATCCTGGTACTTGATATACATTATTTTATTTAACCTTTTCTAAAATCTTGTAGTTATCATTACAGAATTCTGTTAACATTAAAGAAGCCAAAGAGTATATTTCCCAGCATCTTCTTCTCTGGTTGGTTCTAGGTTAGAATTTGTCAGTGAAAGGAAAGTGAGAGGTGTGAAAGGCAGGCAGGGGGAGAGTCCATTATTCTAAGTAGACTGCAGCCTTCTTTTCAGGCTACATGAGCTCTGGCTTATCAACCATCTTCACCATCTCCTATTTTGCATTTGTGACTGCCAGGCATTGCATTTTCTCACATGTCTGTGAACTCCATCTTCATAGTTGTGGGGACTAAACGGAGGGGAATCTGACTTCTTGGTGAGCTTCTACTTGGGCATCAATTTAGTACATCAGATTGAATCATTTGGGACTATTTCTCTGGTCTCCAGCTGCAGACCTCTTATCTAGATCTTCACTTGCCTACCTTCTCACAATATTTTACATCTGTAATGCCTTTATTAAACTCTTTTATACCCACAACAGTTGTAGTGGCTTTGTTTTCCTGACCGAACCCAATTTGTGTCTCCATTTTACAGATAAGGAACTATGTCAGGAGTGGTTAAGAAGCTTGCTAATGGTTGCCAGTTAGGAAATGGTGAAAGTTAAGATTTAAACTGACTTTTACTAGCTCCAGATCCATTGTCATTAAACAATAATATTTCCTGTTGTTCTAGTTACATAAGGAAATAGGATAATAAACCACCTTCAGCAGATTCCAAAGATTTTGATCTTTCCATCAGATTACTTTTTTTACACAAGAATTAACTATTTTATGAAGTTAAATATGAGCTTAGTTTTAGAAAAGAATATGGAAAGTGTTTTATAATCAACATTTTTTTGGAATGTGGATGTAATAGTAGGAGTCGTTAAAATTCTTTGGTCCATTGGTGGCTTTCTTTTCTTTTCCTTCCTTTTCCTTTCTTTTATTTTCTTTTTTTCCCCTCTTATTTAGCTGAATATTCATGTACTTTATGACCCAATATTTTCATCCTTTAATTATAAAACTCAAGAAAACTGCTGGCAAATATGCAACATGGTACATGTACAAGCAAAAAGGAAAATATACAGGAATACCCCAGGCCTATCAAATCAGAGCCTGGATTTATTAACTCTAGTATATTTATACATATTACAGTTAAAACAAACATGGATGAATCTCAGCAATATAATAATATAAGAAAAATGTAAGACATAATCAACATTATACACATCAGCCGTCCAAACTCAAGTCTTTTATTTGCTTGCCCTCATTAGACCCAACATTCTTTTTCCATCCACCCCGAGCTCAGTCATCCAATGGTTTGAAATAATCCACTTCCAAACTACCATTTCCCTTCCTTTTACCTCACTAATTCTACTTCTCCTGCTTAGCATTTCTCTAATCTCACTGAGACAGAAATTCATTTCACTATTTATTACTCTTCTAAGGTCCTTTTATACAGTCTGAAATCCATTATCTATCATTAAAAATACTCCCTTTCCAACACTTTTTAACATACTTCCATCACTCTCTCCTGTTCTTATTCACTGGCAAAAGTCTATACCTCATTAAATTCTACTGTGCACTTATTTATACCTATACTTGAGCAAAACATTATGGGAGAAAACTCATATAACCATTCTGAATGGATAAATTTCTGGACACAAATTTCAATTTGGTACATAATATTAAAAGATATTGCTAAGACATAGGTGTGTTACTGCCCACACACTTGTCCTCCCTTCTATCTTTGCTTAAATTTAAGTCCTGAATCTGCACTCATTCCTTGGAATTTGTTTGTTTGTTTGTTTGTTTGTTTCATCTTTACAATGACTTTCTCCTTATCATTTCCTCTTTCTCTCTTGTATCATTCATTTCTCTTTCTAACTTTAATATACCCATTGTCATACAACTATTTCCTAATATTCCCTACCATAAAAACCACTTAGCCATCTTCATCTGTGTCTCTTTGATTTCCCACCATGTTTCCCTGCTCTTCCTCAAAACAAAACACTTAAAATGAGTTATCTATGCCTTCTGTCTCTATTTCCTTCAGTTGACTTTAGTCACGCTATTTTTCCACAGTATTCAACTGAAATGGCTGTTTTCAATATCAACAGGATCCTGAAATGTTGGCAAAACATAGAAATCATTTCAGTCCTCATTTTTTTTTCACCTTTCAGCCATAGTTGGCAAAGCTCACCACATCTTCCAGTTGAAATATTTTCTCTTAAAAACTTCAGTGGCAAAATATCTTCATGATTTTGTTGTTGTTGTTTTTCTCTCTCTCTCATTGATTTCTCATCTTACAATTTATTTTCTGGCCATGACAGTTGTCCACTACAGGCCTCTAAATATTGGAATGCCCAGTCTCAGTTTCTGGTCCTATTTTCCATCTGCATTTTCTCCTTAATTGATCTCATCCAGTACTATAGCTTTAAAATACTATCTATAAGCTGATTACTTTCAACACAGCATCCAGAAAATGATCTTTAACGATTAGTCAGAGCATGTGAATTGTTCTGGTCAAAACTATCAAATGGCCTCCATTTCATTCAGAGTTGAAGCCGAGTCCTCACGATGACCTTGTGCTCTGGCTCCCATTATCTCTCTGAACTCTTCTACTCTCCCCCTCTCTCACTCAGCTCTGGCTCACTGGACTTCCATGATGTTCCTAAAGCAGACTAGGCATGCTCCTGCCATACGGCATTTGCACCACCTGGACCCTCTACACAGAGCACTAGACTCACAATTGTCATCATGACTAATTTTAGTGACCTTCAAATTGTTGTTCAAATGTGCCCTTGTTAAAATCACATTTTGGAACTCCTGTTCCCACTTGCCCTGATCTTTTTCTTCACATTTAATAATTCTATATAACACCTTTATATTTAATCTCCTTTGTTTAATATACATAATTTTTAATTTTTATTTGTCTTTCCTCCACTAGAATCTAAGCCTCATGAGCCATGGGGTGTTTGTGTATTTTGTATACTTCACTGCCTCATGTAACCTAAATGTCTAGAACAAGCCTGTCTGCATATAGCATGGTCTCAAAAGGTATTGACTGGATGAATGTGTGTCCATTCCAGTTCAGACCTTCTCTGCATTCAATTCAAAAATTTTCAATGAATACATTGTAGAATCTTTAAAGTTACATGACAAAAACTTGGCTACTGATTCTTCTAACCCCAATTCTCTTATTTCCAAGGCAAATAATTGTCATCACCATTTACTAAGTTGCTCAAGTAAAAACATGAGGTATTGTGCTTGATTCCAGTATTATCCAAACATCACATCCAATTCAGCAACAAAGCTCCACCTTCCACACTTGTTACCATCCTTTCTTTTGTAACTTTAGACCCAGTCACCATTATCTCACCTGAAACTCAACAACAGCTTCCTAACTGCTCTATCTCTTCTCTTACCTTCTACAAAGAAGCCAAAGTAATGATCCTACTTTTAAAAAATATTTCAATGGTTTCTCAATATATTAAAAAATTAATAAATACATAAAGTCTTACTGTAGCCTACCAGGTCTTACATGATCCAGTCCTGACTCTTTATCATGTCCCTCTGCTCTCTCCATTGTTCTATAAGCTCTAGCTATACTCACCTTTTTGGTCCTGAATATATCATGTTTATGCCTTTTGCTTGTGATGCTATTCCCCCAGATCTGTGTCTATATAGCTCTTATCATTTGGTTCCAATTGAACATTACCTCCTTGGAGCAGTTTTCCTGAGCCTTCTTCCTTCCCCCATCACCATTCCCATATAATTGCATTTCTCTTCTTTGTGGCTATTATCACTCCGTAAAGTTATTTACTATTTATTTATTTGTTTACTTGTCTTCCTTTTCCCCACTAGGCTATCAACTTTATGGGGGCAATAAATTCTGATTATCTTCTTTACTGTTCTGTCTTATGATGGTTAAGTTCAGCTGTCAACTTAGCCAGGTCATGGTATCTAGTTATGTTGTCAAGCAAGCACTGGCTTGACTGTTACTGTGAAGATATTTCACAGATTTAAATCATCAGGAAGTTGATTGCATCCATATATTCTGTTGGTTCTGTTCTCCTGGAGAACACTGACTAATGCATATCTTAAGCACCTAGAACAGTGTCAATCAAAATTCAAGTGCTAAGTTATTACTGGTTGACTGACTTACTGATTATATAATCCAGAAGATTGGCTCATAAACTATTAAACAGAATTACAGAGATAACCATGGAAAATTAAGGTTAGCCAGGCTATAAAGACTAAATGTCCAAGTTACAAATCTGAATTTCACCCTGCACATGCTTAGGATTTCTTGCTGTTTTGGTTTTTTGTTTTATTTAAAATAATGAGATAAAATTTACCATTCTAACCATCTTAAATGTACAATTCAGTGACTTCTCATACATTCTCAATGTTGTGTAACCATCACCATTATCTAATTCCAGCACATTTTCATTACTCCCTGAAAAAGAAACCCCCTATGCAATAAACAGTCATTCTTCATTTCTCCCACTCCCCGACCTGTTGCAACCACTAATCTGCCTTCAGTCTCCATGGACTTCCCTGTTCTGGATATTTCATATAAGTTGTGTCATATAATATTTGGCCTTTTATGTCTAACTTCATTCATATGGAATAATATTCTCTAAGTTCATCTATGTTGTAACATGTACCTGTAGTTTATTCCTGAGTATGATGGAATAATATTCCATGATCTGGATATACCATATTTTTGTTTATCCATTCATCCATTAATGGACATTTATGTTGTTTCTACTTTTTGGCTATGATGAATAATGCTGCAATGCATATTTGTGTACAAGTTTTTGTTTGAACACCTGTTTTCAATTCTCTTGGGTATATACTTAGGATTGGAATTGTTGCTCATTTGGTAATCCCATGTTTTATTTTTTGAGGAGCTCCAAACGTTTTTTCCATAGCAGCTGCACTCTTACATGCCCACTGGCAATGAACAAGGATTCCAATTTCTCCACATAATCCTCAGCACTTATTATTTTCCATTCTATTATTATTATTATTACCATTCTAGTGGGTGTGATGTGGTTTCTCATTGTGGTTTTGATTTGCATTTCCCTAATGACTATCAATTTTGAGCAATTTAAACAATTTTTCATGTGCTTATTGACCATTATAATATCTTCTTCGAAAAAAAAAGTCTATTTATTTGTCCATTTTAATTGGATTTTATGTCTTTTAATTGCTGCATTGTGTTATTCATACATTATGAGTAATAGGCTTTTATAAGATATGCAAATATTTTCTCCTAAACCCTTGGTGCTGTCTTTTACTTTCTTGATAGTTTGATAGTGTTATTTGACATCCAGACATTTTAAATTTTGATCAAGACCAATTTATCTATTTTTTTCTTTTGCTACTTGTGCTTTTGATGTCATATCTAAAAATCCATTGTTCAATCCAAGGTCATGAATATTTAATCCCTATCTTTGGCTGGTAAAAAGAATTTGCTGAGAAATGAGAGAGAAAGATGGAAATACACACCAAGATTTGGTGCAGGCTCCACTAGGCAGAGAGAGCGAGCTCTTCCTTGTGTGTCTTCTAGAGTTGTATGGTCTTTGCTTTTATGTCTAGGTCCTTGATCCATGTTCAGATGATCTGTGTTTATGGTGTGAGGTAGGAGTCTATGTTTCCAGTCCATGAACACAGGATATCTTTTTATTTATTTAGGTCATCTATAATTTCTTTCAAAATGCTTTGTAGTTTTCCTTTACATGTCTTTTACCTTTACCTTGTGGTAGATTGAATCATATATCCCAATTTAGACATGCTCTCAATCTTAATCAAGATCCCTTATTCTTAACCTATTGTAAATAGGACCTCCAGAAGATGCTACAGTGTAGCTTAACTGAATGAAGGTGGGCCTTAATCCATGTTATTGCAAACCTTATAAAGAGAAGAAACCAAAAGCCAGATGTTGAAGAAGGTTACAGGAAGAAGTCAGAAGTCAGGGGCATCTGGAAAAGCAGGAAAAAAAGGAGGACATTGCCATGGATGGAAGGCCAAGTCATAAGCCAACAAACCCTCAGGATTGCCAGCAGCTAGCAAAAGAACACAAAAGAATACTGGAGAAAGGAAGCCTTATGGATATCTTGATTTTTTTTTTTTTTTTACTTCTTTTAGCCTGAAAACCATGATACAATAAATGTCCATTGTTTAAGGAAACCCATTGTGTGATACATATCATATCAGACTGATGAAATAAAACAGTATTTTATTATTTTTGACACTCTTGTGTGTTTGTTTTCTTAATTGCATTTTAAGATTGCTCATTGCTAGTATATAGAAATACAAGTCATTTTTGCATGTTACCATTGTAACCTGCAATTTTGCTTAATTAGTTTATTAATTCATTGTTTATTATGGATTATTTAAGATTTTCTATACATAAGATTATGTCATCTGTGAATGCATATTATTTTGCTTCTTTCTTTCCAATTTGGATGCATTTTACTTCTTAATCTTGTCTAATTGACTCAGTTAAAATTTCCAGTATAATATTGAGTAGAGGTGGTGAGAGTGGACAAACTTGTTGTGTTCTTGATCGTATGAGGAAAGCTTTCATTCTTTTACCATTGAGTACATTATTAACTATGCGTTTTTCATATAAGTCCTATATTATTGCTACATTTTATGTGGGGTTATCTATAGAATAGAAGACATCTAAGGTGTTTGTCTCACTGGCAATTGTAAGCCTTTCTTGGGTAACAACCCGCATTTCCATTGAGTACCATGAATTTCCCACTTCAGTCATGTAGCTCTAGTGAAGGCTGCTAATAACAGTCCTGCATTATATACACATGGACATGGAACCCAAGCCAAGACTATTAGAATACATCTTATTGGAAACATCTTGAAGATGTTTACTACTGGAATTCAAAGAAAGAGTTATACATATATGTAGATAGAGGAAAGTTTTGATATTAGCTTAAACATGCCTGATAAGGCTCCAAATCTTATGAAGGCCGTTGCCCTGAGAGAAATACCACCTACACTCTGAGAAAAACAGAGACAAGGGACAAGATGGAATGAAAAATGTAATGAAAGTGATATAACAACTGTGAAGATGAGAACAAGAGAGAAAATTATCTTATCCTTAAATATTCTGGGTTTTGCTGTTGTGGCTTGGAGTAAAATATATGTTATTTATCTGATGGATGAGAGCATTTCCCTCACAAGAGATGAGTTTGTAGTGGAAATGCTGGTACATTCTCAGTCACTAGAGCAAGAAGATGCCAATTTAATAAGCTTTCTATTGCTTTAATATCTTAGCAAATTATGCACCTGAGTCTTGTGGTCTCAAACTATTTTAGAAAAGAATACGGTCCTCTTCACTCTTCTTACTAGAGGAAGAATTCATAGGTCTGCTATTCCCATTGATTGATCTTTATATACTCCTTTACTCTAGAATCAGTCTTAAAATTGGAAGTTTATGTCAAATTAATTGCGAGCATGTTTTCCAAATTTAAGATTAGAACAACCATATATAATCTATTTTTTTAAACTTCTGTTACTTTAATCAAAATTCATATCTTCTTGTCAATCAAGACAAACTTGGTAAGATCAACATCAGGACTTCTGATTGTCATAATTTTTTCTAAGATTTTTGGAGAATTACTGCTGATACAATGGAAACACTACTTTTAGACCACCAGTAACTAGGTATTAGGAATGAGAAAAGTAGATTCAGCACAAAATACCCTCTTTTGAATATCCTAATTCCAAAAGTCCACATATGACTAGTTATTTAGGAATCCATAACATTCCCCAAAACAAACAATATTACAATAGGCGATTAAATGCAATATCTGGTTCATAAACAATAACCCATGTAACACTTTATGAAGAGTATTATTATAAATGACCAAAAGTTACTTCAGGGACTTTTGAACTAGAACCCCATTTTTGTTTCCAAACTTACTGAGCTTTTAGACTCTGAGCTCAGGGCAAGCACCAATTCTTTCTGTTACTTGGTGGAAGTAGAGAAAGAGAGAGAGATATGTGTAGAGAAGGAGAAAGATGATGATAGCTCAGGGAAGCAGGGATAAGGAAGGGAAGGGATTTTTTCTAATGGTTTTATCTGTAAGAAAAGGGAGAGCTGAGCATGAAGAACCTATGAATTGCATCAGAGGACTGAAAGATGAATATGTGTATGTGTCCATTGCAGGGCAAGAATTTTCTAATAGACTGCAATATAAATCAATTTTAAGACCATTTACCTAAAACACTCAATAACTTTGCAGAAGAGCTAAAGAAATAGGATGAAAACATAAAGTTAAACATAGAAACTATCCCACAAATTTTGGCATATTTTATTCTTTATTTTTAAGTTTAAACTATTGCAGACCTGGGTTTAAATAAAGAATCCCAATTCTACAATATGGTACATTTGTGACATTGAATAAATTATTTAGCCTCTCTGAATTTGCATTACTTTATCTTCAAAGGAGGATAATAATAGCCACCTGCCCAGAACCTGATAGATGGGAGATATTCATTAAATGATAACTATAATTTCATCTTTGTAAGTGTAAATGTGAATGACTATGGTTTCTGTTGGGGTTTTGATAAGCCCACATCTGGCAATCATTCTTCCTTATCTGGGTGCTGAATGAATTGAGAAATAAGACCACAGAATCAAGAAATAGAGTACCAAAATATCACTTTTTATTACATATAGAGGTTGTGTTAGACTTAGAATTCAGCTCATATTTTAGTTTCAAAACAGGCTTGCTCACTTTCTACCTTCCTGTGTAGATCTTAGAATAGTTCACCACAAGAACAGTTCAAGTATGAAGGACATTCACAACTACTCAGGTTGCTACCCTCTTGTTGGAAGGAAAATGAAGGAGAAAGGAGACCAAATAATTCGAGTTCAGGATTATTTGTGAATTAGCCACACCAAATCAACTATTAAGTCCTAATGGCTGTTGCCCAACAGCCATGTAAAGCACCCCACCTTTGTAGAATGGTGGGCAAGACAAGAGGTTAGAAATACTTAGCATTAATTTCTTTGTGCTAAAACCACTGATGGTAAAAGCATGACTCTTGAATTGCTAGAGTTTATTTTTCTAACACTTAAGCATAACAATAATGTTAACCATTGCATTTGTTTCCTAGCTGCTGCTAAAACAAATACCAGGCAATGGATTGGTCTAACAACAGGAATTTATTGGCTCTCAGTTTTGAGGATAGGAGAAGTCAAAAATTGATGTATGAGTAAAGCGTTGCTTTCTCCCCCATAGCTGTGGCACTCTGGTGCTGGCTGTTAGCCATACTTTGTCCTGGGCTTTCACATAGCCATGCATGTCTGCTTTCTCGTCCAGTTTCCATTTACTTCCAGATTCTTGCATTTCTGATGGTTTTTTTGAGTCCAATTTCTTTTGCTTGGAAGGATTTCAACCATATTGGATTAAAGCCCACCCTCATAAAGATTGGCTGCACCTTAACTAATTACATCTTCAAAGGTCATATTTACAAATGGGTTCAAAATCACAGAACCAGGGGTTGGAACCAGAAAATGCTTTTTGTGGTGGACATGATTTAATCCCCAGCAGTATTCAATAAGAAGTGAGATTAATTATGTCAGAGGAGATTAACAACTTTTCAAGTTGGTCATGATCCCAAAGTCATAAAGCTGGAACAACATCATTCTTACCTTAGAGATCCTCTGAGCTCCAGAAAGCTCTAAAATTGGTTTCAACATCTTTTTTGTTGTTGTTGTTTTTATCACTGTAGCTAAGCAATATGTTTTCTTTTCTTTTCTTTTTTTTTTTTTTTAACACTGTTTCTTCCAATGAAAGGGCTATTCTCTGCTGAGGTTCCAGAACAGCCAACAGACCACTGGAAGATAGTCCTTTGGGTCTCTGAATGAAAACAACAGCTATAATATAACTGCTGGCCTTCAGTCAGGGCTGAGTAATATGTTTTAAAGTCAGGAAGTGCTAGTCCTACTATGTCTTTCTTCTTTTTAAAGATATTTTTGGCTATTCAGGGCCCATACCCTTCCAAATAAATTTGATTATTGGCTTTTTTGATTTCTGCCAAAAAAGCTATTGGGATTTTTATTGGGATTGCATTTAATCTTTAAATCAGTTTGGGTACAATTGACATCTCAACGATATTTAGACTTCCAATCCATGAACACAGAGCATCCTTCCATTTATTTAACTCTTCTTTGGTTTCTTTTAGCAATGCTTTGTAGTTTTTAAAATACAGGTCCTATATATCTTTGGTTAAGTTTATTCCTAAATATTTGATTGTTTTGTCTCTATTAAAAATGAAATTTTTTCTTGATTGCTTCTTCAGATTACACATCAGCAGTGTAGAAAAACACTATTGATTTTTTAGTATTAATCTTATATCCCGCAACTTTGCTGAGCTCATTTATTAATTCTAGTAGCTTTGATGTAGATTTTTCAGGATTTTCCAGATATATGATCATGTCATCAGTGAATAGTGAAAGTTTTACTTCTTCCTTTCTAATTTGGATGCCTTTTATTTCTTTGTCTAGCCTAATTGCTCTAGCTAGAACTTCTAGCACAATATTGAATAGTTATGGTGACAGTGGACATACCTGTATTGTTCTTGATCTCAGTGGGAAAGCTTTCAGTCTTTCACCATTGAGCACTATGCTAGCTGTAGGTGTTTCATATGTGCACTTTACCATATTGAGAATGTTTCCTTCTATTCCTATCTTTTGGAATGTTTTTGTCAAGAAAGGGCACTGTATTTTGTCAAATGCCTTTACTGAATCAATAGAGATGATCATATGATTTTTCTTCTTCAATTTATCAATGTGCTTTATTACCTCATTTGATTTTCTTGTGTTGAACCACACTTGCCTACCTGGGATAAAACCCACTTGATCATGGTGTATAATTCTTTTAACATGCTTTTGGATTCTATTTGCAAGTATTTTGTTGAGGATTTTTGCATCTATATTCATTAGAGATATTGGTCTGTAATTTTTTTGTAGTATCTTTATCTTGTTTTGTTATTAGGGTAATGTTGGCTTCGTAGAATGAGTTTAGTAACGTTCTTTCCTGTTCAATTTTTTGGAAGAGCTTGAGCAAGATAGGTATTAAGTCCTTTTTAAATGATTGATAGAATTCACCTGTGAAGTCATCTGGTCCTGGGTTTTTCATCTTTGGGAGGTTTTTGATGGCTGTTAATACAATATGACAACAGAAAGCATAAGTCACAATGGATGAAATAAGTAATGCCTTTACAGTTATAGCATTGAACGTTAATGGCTTGAACTTCCCACCAAATGACATAGACTGATAGAATGGATAAAAATATATGAGCCATCTATATGTTGCCTACAAGAAACTCACTTCAGATGTAAAGACACAACCAAGTTAAAAGTGAAAGGTTGGAAAAAAAGATATTCCCTACAAATAGTAACCAAAAAAGAGCTGGAATAGCAATACTAACATTGGACAAAATAGATTTTAAATGCAAAACTGCTAAAAAAAAAAGATGAAGAAGGTCATTATATATTAATAAAAGGGGCAATTTAGCAAGAAAAAATAACTATACTAAATATTTATGTACCTAACCTCCATGATCCAAGATACATGATGCACACACATTAGAAAACGTGAAGTGAGAAATACATGTCTCTACAATAATAGCTGGTGACTTCAATACACCACTCTCAATATTGGATAGAATATCTGGAAAGAGGATTAATAAAGAAACAGAGGGCCTGAATAATATTATAAATGAACTAGACCGAACAGACATCTATAAAGCACTGCATCCCAAAACAGCTTAATATACATTATTTTCAAGTGCCTATGGATCCTTCTCCAAGATAAACCATATGCTGTGTCACAAAACAAGTCTCAATACATTTAAAAAGACTAAAATTATACAAAACACTTTTTCTGATCGTAACTGAATGAAGCTGGAAATCAATAATAGATACAAAAAGGAAAAATTCGTAAATATATGGAGATTAAACAACACACTTAAATAATCAGTGGGTTAAAGAAGAAATTGTAAGAGAATTCAGCAAATATCTTGAGATGAATGAAAACGAGAACACAAAATATCCTAAGTTTCCATAGATGGAAATTTATAGCCCTCATTGCTTACATTAAAAAAGAAGTGTAACCGTTGGGGAATTTGATGTAATTATGAATTCCAAAAATATAATTGGATCATGCCTGTAATCTGATCTGTTAATCTGGGCATGATTGAATTATGATTAGGGCGTTGACTGGGCCATGTCAGTCAGTAGGGCGTTGAGCCCCACACCCTGGTGGGTGGGGAATTGAATGTAAAAAGCAAGGCAAAGGACAGAAGAAGCAGTCTTTGAGAAGCAGCTTTGATGTTGGAAAGAAGGCCCCAGGAGAAGTGAAGCGAACCGTTCGCCTGATCGCCTACAGCTGACCTTGTGGAGGAAACAGGAGCTAAGCCCGGAGAGAAATGCAGCCCTGGGAAGAGAGGAAGCCAAGAAGCCTGAACCCTGGGCAAATGTCGGCAGCTGTCTTGCTCCAACACGTGACAATGGACTTTGGTGAGGGAAGAAACTTATGCTTTATGGCCTGGTAACTGTGAACTTCTACCCCAAATAAATACCCTTTATAAAGACCAACCCATTTTTGGTGTTTCACATTAGCACTCCTTTGGCT
>JAQZBX010010895.1:0-43594 GCA_029593785.1 Cabassous unicinctus | reverse complement strand
GAGGAATCACTCCCAGCCCCAAATGCCCTCAGGGTCTCAAGCACTAGAGTGAAGCGCACTGGGAGGCTTTCCCTACTCTCATCAACATTCCAGAGTGTCCAGGTCATGGTGCCTGGAAGTCAAGCACCCCTCTGGGCCAAACTTGAACAGAGAAGGAAACTGAGGCCCTAGAGAGGAAGCCAAGTGCTCTAAGTCCCACAAAGCCCCCAGGCCTGCTTTGAGGAACTGCTGGGGGGCGGGGGCAGCTAGGCTTGGGCCACCATGATAGTGTGGACAATAAATGTGGTGTCCAGCTCCTTTCTCAGCAGAGGGACAAGCACTGGGGGAGATTAGGTTTGAGCTGATGCTTGAAGGACAGTCAGAGAAGAAAGAAGACAATTCCGGCAGGGAGACAATGTGAGCAAAGCCTGGAAGGTCAGAGCGAGCATAGCATGCAGGGACAGTGGCTCTGTACCTCTTCCCTGACCTGACAAAGCTGACTTTGAAATGTGAGGGGCTGAAGAGAGCCTCGGACGGATGGGAGTACTTGGCAGGGAAGGTCCATGTGTTACCTGGATGGGGGTGTCTTAGCAGCATCCTGGGGACATCAGGAATTAAATCAGGGTGGGTTCTGCTGCCTCTCAGGATGGTTTTGGGGGACCAATGGAGCTAGGGACAGACCCTGAGCTTTGTGTGTGCCTGTATGCTCCCCATGGCCTCTAGGGCAGGACAGGGGCAGGGGCCAGGCCCCTCGGCCCAGCCCACTCGGACTCTAGAAAAGCTGTTTCAGAACCAAGGATAACTGAGCACCGCCCCCCATGTTTGCCCGCCCAGGCAGGACAAGAAGGGCCTTTCAGTGCTTCCCGCCCGGGGGGCCAGGGGAGGGGGCCGCGCCAGGTGGGCCAGGCGGCTGTGCTGGCGATGACGCCGGATGGGGAGCGGGGCGCATGTGGAGTTCGCAGAGGAAGTATATAGGCTTTTCTGGGAACTGGGCGTGCTGCCCAGGAGGGGGGGAACAGGGGAGGGGGAGTTGGAAAGAGCCCTGACGTACACACTCACTTGCGCACACAGATGCGGGTGTACACGCGAGTATGCACAGACTGTGCACTCAGCCACTCACAGGCTGGGACGAGGTGCCGGGACCAGGATCCCAGGGTGGCTGCTGCCTGGCACCTTGAACTCCAAGCCCCTTACCTCGTGGACCCAGGCCAGGTGGTGCTTCGGGGAAGGCTGTGAGGATGGGATGGGGGATGGACGGATGAACCATGGTTCTGGACAATGCCAGGAGCAAAGGAACCAGGAGGCCTGTGGGTCCTGTGGGTGGGAGTTGGTCCCTGCTCTGTTCCTGGTCCCTCTGCTGCTTCACTGCCCCTTTCCAACTTCTGGCCCCATCCACTCCCTTCTTGTCTCCAACATGCCCCCTACCCCAACACATGTCCAGTTCTGCAGTCTTCTAGAGTTAGGACACCCTCCAAGCACAGGCTTAGGGTGGCTTCCAAAATTACTGTTGACCCCCCTGGAATTGTATGAGCAACATTGTTCTGGATCTGCTCTGGGGTGGCGGTTCTGAGCTCCCTCCACTTCTCAGGAGGGTCCATAATTCCAAACAGGAGAGGATGGAGCTACCTTGTCACTGCCCACGTTGTCCTGCAGCCTCCCAGCAGGCCTGCGAGTCAGGAAACATACCCATTTTACCGTTGAGGAAACAGGCTCAGAGAGAAGCATGGATTGCCTCAGGTCACTCTTTGGGCACCCAGGCCAAGGTGTTCACATTCACCCAAGCAGCAGCCAGCCTTCCCAGGTCACACCAGTGGGCAGTCACCCACCAGCAAAGGCTCAGGCCCCCCAGCAGGAGAGAGAGACAGGTCTCCAGCCTCATGGGCTCCCTGAGGTTGCCACATCTCCATTCTTTCCTCCCCATTCTCCTCCTAGCAAGGCCCCCCACCCTGCCTCTACAAACTCTCCCCACTTTCTCACAGCCTAAGGCAATCTCCTTTAAAAGAAGTCCCCCCACCCTCCTCCAGCAACTAGGGTGGCAAATGGACCCATGTGTGCCTTAGATGTAGAGTAGCAGCTCTGGGGGCTGCCACCAAGGGTGTCTTGGTGGCATGGCTCACCCGCGTCCTAGAGGTGGGAAGGGTGGGGTGGGTGGGCATGGCCAAGGACAGTGCCCATCCTGTTGACCATTTCTTCCTCCCGCTGAGCTCCTGCCTACACCCCAGTGGGCTCCCAGCCTGCGGAGGAGCCGGCCCTGCCAGATCTGCCAGCACTGGTGTGCATGAGCCAGGCCTCCAGCCACTGCTCATGCTTAACTATTTCAATGTGTGTGTCTCATGGTGCATTCGCGAGGCCTCCCCAGCCAGACCGTACTACAGAGATCCCCAGCCCAGACCAGCCCCCCACGGATTGAGAGAAACCAGGGCCCAGAGAAGGGTGGCTGCTTGCTTAGAGTCATATGGAGAGTCCTTAGCCAAGTGGGAGCTGGGCCTCCCTGCCCTTTGCCACTGTACTCTGACTTGGGCTGTGGCCTCGCCTGCAGGACTGGCAGCTCCCCAAGGGCAGACATCCCTCATGCTTTCCTCAGGGCTCTCCTCCGCCTTGCTGAGCGTGGGGCTGGGCCCATCGAGGGGCACAGAAATCACTAAGCCCACCAGCTGAGGTTTTTAACTGTACCCTGAGTTCCCCAGGACTTTATATCTTAGAGGCTGCTGAGCCTGAGAATCTGAGATGCCTGCCTGCCCCAGTTCATGTAAGCATATGTTTATAGATTGGGATTTTGTGTATGTAAGAAGGGGTTTTGATATAGGGTTCTCTGGCTTTAAAAAATTACTTTGAGTGGAAACAAATTGAGATCTGGGACACTCAGGTCAGATACAAGGAAGAACTGCCTGGCTGTCAAAGAATCTACATCAAAATTAATACTCAGGGGGAGCAAATGTGGTTCAAGCCGTTGAGCGCCTGCTTTCCACATGAGAGGTCCCGGGTTTGGTCCCTGGTGCCTCCTAAAAAAAAAAAACAAAAAAAACAAGCAAACAAACAAAAAAATCCAACACAGTGGAGTCGATGTGGCTCAGTGGTTAAGTGCCGGCTTCCAACATAAGAGGTCCCAGGTTCAATCCCTGGCCCAGTACCTGAAAAAAAAATTTAATACTAAGGACCCTTGGAAAATATCTTTCCCCAGCTGGAGCAAGTGCTGGGAGACTGAAGGCAGGGAGCACAGCACAATCCCAGTGTCCTCCCAGACAGGCAGGGACTCTGTGGTCTCTCCTACCACCTTCCCACTCCTGCCCTCAGGACATTCCTGAGCATCCAGGTGGGCAAGAGCCTCATGGAGCCATCCACCTGCAGACCTAAAGGCACCATTTTTGCTCTGTGCCCTCCTCTTCCCCCAGTACATCAGCCTCCACGTTCAAGGTGATCCCGTGAGCAGGCTCCACAGGCTGGCTGGTAAACTAGGCCACCAGGTAACCATCCATGATAATGCGTCACCTCTAGCACCCTTCTGCCTTTGTTCCAGCTGATCCCTAACATTTGGCCTTCCCTTTTTCCCCATCTGTCAAGGCTCAGCTCCAGCACCAGCTCCCCCCGGGAGCCATTCCCAACCACTGCTCTGAGGCCTACGGCCCAGGTCTGCCCCCTCCTGGGAACCTGCCCTCCATCTCTGTGGGGCTACAGGCCTTTGTCCCCCCTGGTTCAGGACCCCATCGCTCTGACACCTAGTGGGTACACACACACACAGCGTTGCTCAGCAGGCTGGCTTTGGACCAGGAAGGAGGCTGTCCAACCCCTGTGCCAGCAGTCCTGGGGGAGACCCTCCACTCAGGACCCCTGGTCCCCACTGCACCTCCAAAGCAGGGCTCTGGCCTGGGTCAGCTGGCTCTCTGGGGAGATAGAGGGGCTGGGGAGAGGAGGCCAACTTCCGTTCCCACCTAAGAGTCACCCCTTTCCCGCCCACATGGCAAGAGGGGGCAGCTATAAATATCGGTAGGCCCAGGATGCTGATTCCCACGATACTGGCCCCTCCCCGCCCCCGTCGCTGAGCACTGAGCACATCGGCTCTCCTGCAGCTGGAGGCCAGCCAGCAAGGCAGGCTTTAGGCCCAGACACGCGCGCTCTCTCGCTCTCTCGCTCTCTCGCTCTCTCTCTCGCTCTCTCGCTCTCTCTCGCTCTCTCGCTCATTCGCTCGCTCTCCATCCTGGCCAGGGAAGGAACAAATCACCCTTTTTGGGCGTCTGGGAGCAGTTAAGAGTGAGCTTCCCCTCCCACCCCTCAGTCCTGACTCAGGCCCCACTTCTCCCCCTTCCTGAGTCCTCAGCTCTGGGAACCTCTACAGGAATGGGGGAGGTTGGAAGAGTGGGGAAGATTCAATTCCAGCTCAGCCACTTACTCACTGTGTGACCTTGGCCAAGTGACTCAGCCTTTCTGTGCCTCAGTTTCCTCCTCTCTAAAATGGGGATAAATTATTCCTACGTCTTATGTGTGGTGAGGATTAAACAAGATATTGTAAAGCACTTTTCCAGGAGTGAATGCTCAGTAAGTGCCAGCTCCTGAGGCTGCTGCTATTCTCTTACCATCTTCTTCCTGGAGTGGGGGCAGAGGTTCCAAGGCAGGGGATTGGACGTGGTGGCCCTGTGAGAGGGTCTGTGTGGAGAAGGGGAGATGGGCCCCCGTGGGGGTGTCAGCCAGCTGCTGCCCACCAGCCAAGGGTTCTTCAGAAAGGGGGGGATGAAGAGGAGGGTGGGGCTCTGCTCACCTGGCTGAGAACCACATGCCTCTCTGCCCTGGGCTGCTCAGACCCCTGGTGTGTGGATGATGCCTGAGGCTCATGTATGTGAGAGGGTGGGGTGGGAGGAGGTAAAGGGAGCTGCGTCTTGGGAGATGGATGCAGAGTGGGTGAACAGCCTGGGGCAGTGCCAACTGCAGGCTCTGGGGTCAGGCCCCCAGGTCAAAATCCCAGTGTTGTGGCACCTTCAGCCTTCACAGAGATGCCTCTTCTCAACAGACCATGGGCAGGTCCAGCCAGCACCCCAGATATGTGCTAATAGAACCCAGGTGCCTGCCCCCTGCCAGATCAGACTCTGGGCATCTGGGGCCCCTGTGCTTCCAGCCATCCAAGGGTGGATACTCAGGCGGGGGCCTGTCCCTCCAACTGATGACAGCCCTGGGGATCTGAGCCAGCTATGCGATGACAGCTTGGGGACACTTCGCCCTGCTGTGTGGCCTTAGGCAGATCCCTGTCCTTCTTGGGGCCTCTGGGAAGGATCTTCAGTCTCCAAAGCCAGCTCTAAAATTCTAAGCTCAGTTCTCTTGGGGACAGACAGGGGACTCTGCTTTTCAGAGAAATTTAACGGTTTGTCCTGGGCCTCACAGCATGGCGGGCTGGGCCTGGAATGGGGCCGGCAGGCGCCCACCCGGCCTGCCAGGGCTCTTTGGCATTGGGAAATCACTTCCCTAAGTTGGTGCGGAGCCCTTGGGCTCTCCGGGGAAGTATGGTGGCTCCTCTCACCCCGGTTCCCACCTCCCAGCCCCGCCCTGCTAAAAATAAACCCAGACCACCCCATCTCATACCAGCCAGACCCACCCAGCCCCTCCAGAGCCAGTTGAGTCACTGCACAGAGCTGCTCCTTTTTTTAACTGTCTGAGTCACCAGTTGTGGCATTGGCTCCATGACATACGCCCCAGGCTAAAAGAGCCTGCCTGCCCGGGGCTCTGCAGCTACCCCATGGCCCCCAGTGGGCACAACCAAGAGAGTTGCCTGAATAGTGGCTGGCAACAGGTGTGAGGCCAGCTTGAAGCCCCAGGCCTGGGCCTCCTACCCTGACTTCCTGAGACTGCCAGAAGCAGAGGGTCTCACTGGGATCCAACTCAGCCTCTAGCCACTATGCACAGAGGGCCAGAACAGAGACCCCTTCTGCAGGTCCCCCTTGCTTCTTCCATCTCCCTTCGACTCCCAGTGTCAGCAAGCTGCCCATCTCCCTCCTCCATCCCCATCCCTCCATCCCTCCTTCCCCATCCCAACCCCTCCATCCATCCTCCCCCATCCCCACCCCTCCATCTCTCCTTCCCCATCCCCATCCCTCCATCTCTCCCCCATCCCCATCCTGCCATCTCTCCCCATCCCTGTCCCACCATCTCTCTCCCCCATTCTTGTCTTTATCCGTCTCCTCTCCATCCCTGTTTCTGTCTCTGTCTTCCCCATCTCTCTGGCCCTATTCTTTTCTCTTTTTCTCAGTCCTTTACCCAGTCTCAGTAGCCATCCAAGGTGTTCCCTCTGCAGCTGGAGTCCATCCCCCCACACCCCAGGTCCTTCTCTGCCTTCTCTGGAGCTATAATGACCTAATGGACCCTCACCTCCACCCATTCCCACAAGGAACTCTGGGCCCCAAGGGACCAATCCTGAGAGAAATTTTCCATCCCCCTCACTCAAGTCCCCCCCCCCCGCAAAAGCAGGCTACATCCTGTCCAGGGAATGTCAAGATCCCACAGGCACTTCCTTGGGGGCTAAAAAAGGGAGGCAGGAGGCCTGGGAATGGCCCAACCCCAGCCCCCACCAAGTGGGAGCCTGCACAGCCTCAGACCCCAACGGCTCCTGTCTGTGGCTGTGGCCTCCAGCTATAAATAGGGGCTCCAATTCTATTTTCTTTAAAAACAAGGACCAGACTCAGTCACCACAGGCCCAGAAAAGCACTCCCTGTCTGAGACAGGTCCCCAGCCCCACCCCATCCCAGCCGGACCCAACTCCCTGCCTCTGGGCACTGGCACCCTGGAGGGGAGAGGACGGCTGGAAAGGAGCCTGGAGGTAAGACAAGACGGGTCCAGCTCCTAGGTGCAGGCCCACCTAGCCAAATCAACTGGTGAGATGTGGCCCACCGCTCATGCACGCTGTGCCCCTGCCTGCTTTCTTCCCACCTCCCTTCCCCAAGCGGGGCCCTGAGGCTCATGGTGTTGAGAGACAGAAGTAGCAGTAACAGTAACTCCCCAAGCCACCTTTGAGTGTCTTTGCACCCCAAAAGCAGAGAAGGTACTTTGGGCTGCAGGGAAGGGTGGGGGGGGGAGACTTTTTCCCTGAAGGGACATGAGAGCATTTCACAACCAGAAAGGAAAGAAGAGCCTGCCACGTGGAAGGCCCAGTCTGAGAAAAGGCAGAGAAGTGGGAACCTGTTGGATGGAAAAGAGCCCAAGGTCCAGTGAGGCTGGCACCTGATGTCCAAGGGAGGTGATCAGGAAAGCCTGGCAGGCAGGAGAGAGGTTACCCGGGGCCTTGGGTGCCAAGGGGTTAGGACTTGATCCTGGGACAATGGGGAGCCATTGAAAGCTTCCAGTCAAGGGAGGCTGATGTGGCAACTTGCATTTTAGAAGGTTAATTCTGGCTGCTGTTGGCAAAGGGGGACAGGAAAGGCATTTAGCTAGACAAGGGATGGTGACCATCTGCCTTGTGAGAAGGTGCAGAGGACAGAGATGGAGAGATGAATTTGAAGAACTTAGGGGCAGGAATTTGAAGGAGAGCCTGGTGATTAGTCAGTTGCAAGGAAGGAGAAGGGAGACAGGTCTAGGAGGACTTTCAGGTTTCCACCCAACTATGGGTGGATGGTGAGGGGGTTCAGGGGAGGGATGGCCCTGAACCCAGTTTGGGAGGGGTTGGGTTTGGGGGGTGGATCCTGGGGGTATTCTGTGTAGATGTCCAGGGTGCATTAGATGGGTCCAGAACCGTGGAGAGTTGGTGCTGGAGCCAGAGATATGGGTGCCATCAGCTAAAAGGCAGTGCCTGAGGCCTGGGGAGAAGACATGGCCTAGAGAGAGTGGGGTGTGGGTGGACACAGCTCCAGAGGGTATGACAGGCTGAAGGGGGTCCAAGGAGATGGGAGTTGGGGGTGTTAGGTGGCAGGAACTAGTCCCCGCTTCTGCTGGCACACCGCCAGTGCCAGGGAGCTTGCTACTTTGCCTGATAGAAAATTCCTAACAGGAAGCTGAAGTCCACCTCTCTGTGATCCTCTGTTCCCTTAGAGGCTGTTTCTGGGCCCCCAGGGTGCACAGAAGCCCTGGGTAGGGGGATCAGGCCCCAGATCCTGTCTTCAAGCGCTTCCAGTCCGGCCAGGCCTGTGGCCATTTTGGTCAGAGGAGACTCTGCTGTACCCACTGGAGCAGCCACACCTCTCCACCGGCCACTTCCTGCTGGGCTGGGCTGTGCTGGGCTGGCCAGGGGCCAGGCGTGTGTCTGTCTTCCCACACAGATAGGAAAACTGGGGCTGGAGAGAATGTGAGAGCATGTGGCTCGGAGTAGAGTGTGTGTGTGTGTTTGTGTGCACATGTGCTGGGGAGAGGGTGACTCCTGACCTAAGCCTCTGCTTCCTCCAGTCTCCTGGACATGGGGCTTCTGTCTGTGGAGTCATCCCACCCCTCTTATCTATATTTCAGACGGGAGAACTGAAGCCCTGAGATAGTGGTGGCTTCTCCAGGGCACACGGCCTGTTAGGCACAAAGCTGGGCCGCTGGACTTCAGGTCCAGGCCTTTGACCAGACCAACAGTCATTGCTTCCACCATACCCACCCCCACCCTACCCCAGTTCACACACTCACTGTCTCCAAACCCAGCCTGCCAGGCGGGGGGAAGCCCTGGGACAACTCCCCAGTGGCCCTACCCATAACGGTTTCTCATTTCTCATCCCAGAACTGAGGGTGGACTTGGAGATGAGCAATGGGCTTCCCTGCTCTGGACTCTGCCAGGAAAGGGCCTGGCCCATCGGCCTCCTGGGGGCAGAGCACAGACCCCGCCTCTCCGCCCTCTGCCCAGGTGGGCAAGGCTGGCATTCATCAATAGCCCCTGGAGCGTGCCCTCCCCAGCCGGCCCGGAAGAGGGTCCCTCCCCAGAGCCCCGCCCCATCCAGTCACAGCAGGGGAGGCCGGGGCTGCCAAACTGCCCATGGAAAGCAGATGCTTTCCCCTCCCTTCCTCACTCCCTCCCACCTCCGTCCCCAACCCTGACAGAGGAAGCCCCAGGGACAAGAAAGGAAAAAGCATGTCTTCCCCAGGCAGGGGGCCAACCCTCACACCCTCCTCCGGCTCCAGCCGCAGATGCTCCGCTTCCCATTCACAGGGAGCAACCAAGCCCCGCCCCCAGCCCTTCTGTGTGCACACACACCCTCCTCACTCATGCCCACAGCACCCAGCTCTGGGGCCAGATCCACTGCAGCTTGAACACCAGCTCTGCCACTGCTCACTGTAAAGCTCAGGGGACTGCCCTCAGAGCCTCAGTTTCCTCATCCGTATGTAAATCAGGGGATCCCTCACAGACACCATGCAGGGAGAGGGGGCCTGGACAGGCCCAATGTCCGGTGAAGGTCCCTTACTCTTGTCTCGTCCCTGCCAGAAACCCTACCTAAGCCTGGCCCATTGAGGGGAGGGTCCCCCATCCCCTCTAGGACCAGGAAAGCCAGGGGAAAGAGGGTAAAGGAAAGGCCTAGAAATCTACCCATCTCCCTGTACAGAAGGAAAATTATAAGGTAGGGAAAAGCCTCTTGGAATCGCTCCCCACCACAGCAGCCCCACCCCGCCTCGCCTGGGGCCTGAGGAGCAGTAGGCTTCCACAAAGACTCCATTGAGGCCCCTGCTTCCTCCCCCTCCCACCCCTCCAGGCTGGGCAGACTCTGTGGGCTGCTGCTTCCAGCAAAGCCTCTCATTTTCCCTCCCACTTCCTCTGCCCCACGTGGCTTTAGGGTTGGGACACGTGGGTGGGAGCCCAAGACACCAGCCCTGCCCCAGTCAGGGTTTGCCAACCAAGTTTAGCATCTCCCACCCCATCTGCCCCTACTTCCTCTCCAAGGCACCCAGCTTCCAGAGAGTCCCTTAAACTGGAAGTTTTCCCCAATGTATGTCCCTCAACATGGGACATATTTTCCCCAATATATGTCCCTCAAGACACTCAGTAAGAGGACCAGTAGCTGTGGCCAGTGACCACGGACAGGGCTCAGCCAATAGCTGAGAAAATCGTTTTCTTGACCTGGCAAGGGACCAGAAAGCCAACCAAACAGAAGGTCAAGTAGCCTGAGTCTTGTGGCTCAAGAGTTCTTGTGGCGAGAAAGAATGTGGCCACCCTGACCCCCAAAGCAGAGGTCTGTAGTGTTTGGACACGGCAGCCATCTACCTGAGAACACCGTGGTGCAGACGTTCCACCACTGGAGTGTCCTCTGCTGGGATAAGGTATTGTCTCCTGAGAGAGGTGGCTGCTGTTTGAAGTTCTGGGTGATTATGAACGAATCCACTACTGGTATGACGGCAGTCACTGGACCACTGGGATGGACTGGTTATGGGATCCCAGACTAGCTAAAGAGCAGCTGGTACTGTGGGGTCTGCAGGTGTTATGGGTGTCTCCCCAGCAGCCAGCCCTGCAAGGGATGGGTTGTCCTGCCAGCTGTCCTCCCAGTGTCACTGCTGGACAGGTGATGTTGGCCCTCTGGTCTGAGCTATGTCTGTCCCCTGTAACCTCCCCCTTTGTGACTGGGGCTCAACCCTCTAGGGCTGGCTGTTTGCTGACTTGTCGATTCAACTAGTATTTGTTGAGCAGCTACTACAGTCAGGACTTGTGAGAGGCAGAGAGGGTCTCTGTCCCCAGGGAGCTCACAGGCTCCTGGAGGAGACACACACACAAAGACCACAAGCAATTAAAAAGGCAGCATGATAAGTGCTTCGATGGCAGACCAAGGGGCTCCCGGAGGGTGGAGGAGGGGGCCCACCTGGCTGCTGAGGGTGGGGGTGGGGCTTGAAAGTGGTACCTGAAGGAAGAAAATGATGAGGTGTTGAGTGAGGGGAGGCGCTGCAGGCGAGGAGGCAGTGTGTGCCAAAGCCTGGAGGCTGGAGAGCTCCGCTTGCTTGTGTGGGGAAATGGTCTCTGTGGGGACATGGGGCAGGTGCGCGAGGTTGGGGGCGTGGTCGGGCCTGGACCTTCTGTGCCGGGTTCAAGAGTGTGTACTTTATCCTGAGGGAGTCCCTGAAGCGTTTAAGCAGGGAGTGACATCCTTCAGCTTGTTCCCTTGAACGGACCCTCTGCCTTGTGGAGAAAGGATGGAAGGAAGATTGGAGCCTGGAGACCAGTGAGGAGGCTGCAAACCAGTGGTGGTGGCCTGGAGACTGGGGGTGACTATGGAGCAAGGTAGCCACCCCTGAGGGATGAAAAGTGAAAAGGAGGAAGGGACAGCAGGCTCTGGTGTAGGCCTGCTGTGGGGAGGTGGGAGATGGAAGGCAGTGGCGGTGGGGGGTGGGGCGGTGCAGAAATTGGAGACTGGCAGACGGCACCTGGTTTCTGGCCTATGGGTGGGAATGGGGGCGGAAGGCCCCCAGCTGGGGGAGTGGGGACAGAGTTGAGGGCAGGTGACATCCTTGTTTGAGATGGCTGAGCCTTGGGGGACTGTGGGATGCACTGGTGGAGGATCGGCTGGGGAGAGGTTCAGGAGTGGTGGCATCTGGGCAGGCACACAGCACAGCCTCTCCCTTGCCCCGGGAGCCCACAGGCCGGGGCTTCCAGTCATGGTCGTGTCTGGGCCCAGACTGTGGGCCCCACGCACCGCATCTACCTCGCCCCACACTCACTCGGGCACACCGTGTGTATACACACAACACTGACCCACACTCCCGCACACGCTCACCTACACCCTGCCCTCCGTGGCCTCATTTTAACACATTGCTTTGCTTTCCCAGCTCTACAACAGGTGGGGGCAGGGTACAGAGGTTTAGCCCTCCCGGGCCCTGGGGCCTGTAGCTCTGGTTCTAAATCAGAGGGGCCTTCCCACACCCCACCACCATCTCAGAGGTGCCCTGGCTTGGGCGCAGAACACTGGTAAAGAGAAGGAGAGTTCCTTGGAGGCACAAGGGAGGGAAATGGCCTGAGGGCTGGAGGGCCGGGGGACCTCAGGAAGTCCTGGCTGCTGGGCCAGGCACCCAGCCCCTCCCTGCTCTCACACAGGGCCGGCATCAGCCCAGGTGGGCCACCCCACCCCACGCACACCCATGAGGAACCAGAGCACTCTTCACCCCTGCCTCTGCCCTCCCAGAACACTGCCCCGGGGCACTCTCCCAGCTTCACCCTGCCTGCCCAGACCTGGAACCAGGGTCTGCCACCTCTGGTGCCAAACCCCAAGGGGCTGTGGTGGAGAAGACCGACTTGGCCCCAGGAGAGCCTCCTCCCCTCCCCAACTGGCTGGCTGGGTGCCCTCCCCTCCCTCGCTCCTGTCCACAGCAGCAGGTTCGCTGCCAACATCCCGCCTTCTCTGTCTCTCTTGATTTTTTTGCTCCATCTCCTTCCTAGGTCTTGGTCTGTATTCCCAGTTTCAGTCTTTGTGGGGAGGGGGGTCTTTATTTCTTGATATCTTTCTCAGGCTTTCTGTCACTCCTCATCTCTGCATGATTATATTTGTGATTGAATGGGTGGGTGGATGGATGGATGGATGGATGGAAGGAAGGAAGGAGCTTCTCTTCTCACCTCCTGCTCATCTTGGTACACTGGGTGCACCTCCCCCACATCCAGGTCTCCCATGCCCGCCCCTCACTTGTGGGTTTGGGCACTCCCCACTAGCCATCCCATCCGGCAGCTCTGGGCTCCCAGACTTTCTCCCTTATAAAGTCAGGCGGCAGCAGACACCCAGGAATGCTGCCGCTGCCCATGACGCATGCCGGCTGCGGGCCGCCCGGCTGCACCCAGGCAACCAGAATGTGGCGGGAGCCAGGCACACAGGGATGGATTGCCAGGCAGTGGGGTGGGGTGGGGGGTGCCTGGGCCGGTGGGGTGCAGACAGGTGGCAGAGGCTCTCTTTCTGCTTCTCTCTGTCAAATTGCTTCTCCTCTGGAGCCTCAGTTTGTCTGTCTGGAAAGTAGAAGCCAAGGGTCCTCTGAGGCACGGGCTGCTGGGAATTTTGAGATTGGGCCTGACTTTCCAGACTGTCCTGGGGCAAGGGATGGTGCTCCCAGGAACAGCAAGGATGGGCCAGAGGGAAGGGGAGGGGGGCAAAGACAGAGGTAGGGAGAGACAGGGACAAGGGAGAATAGAGGCAGGGACGGGCAGCAGGGATCATGGAGATGGTCTGGCTAGGTCCTGGATGTTCTGAGGACTCGGAAGAGGCAGGGTCTGCCCCAGCACCCCAGATTGGAACAGGGACCTCTGCTTGAGACCTGACCCTGGCCAGGCCTGGAAGGGTCAGGCCTCCTGGGCAGAGATGCACAGTGACCCCTTTCCCCAGGAACCTGCTGACCAGCAAAGGGGTGGTTGTCATCCTTGCCACATGTTTGGGGCCTCCCAGGGCAGGTCCCCATTCACCCATGCCCTGGGAGTGCCCCCAGGGAGCCAGGAGATGCCAGCACCACTGGCGGCATGGCCAGGGGACTTGCTGGAGGACGTGGCTCTGCTCCACCCGCCCTGGGCCCATCTCCCCATCTGAGAAAGGGATGGGGAGAGAAGGACACAGGCTCTCTCTGTGCCCCCAATCCTAGGTCTCAGGAAGCCACCCCACCCCGGGGCCCAGACAGCAGTGCCCTGTTCCCTGTTCCTGGGCAGGAAGGGCGGGAAGCTGTAAGGACTTCTCCACCTTCAGCAAACTTCTCAGATGGGCGCCGGGCAAGAGGGGCAGGATCCCTCCGAGAACACATGGCTCCTTTCAGGGAGCAGGCCCAGCCACGTTAACGGCAGGCCAGCAGCGAGGGGCAGGACAGGCCCGGGCACAATCACCGCTCTGTCCTGGCAGCTCCCGGCCCACACGCGCACACACACAAACACGCAGGCTTACGCAAACCCAAAACACACACCCGGCAGCCACCCACACAGTTACACACATGTACACAGCCCTATACACTCACCTATGTACCTTCTTCTAGACAGAGACCCATCCATGCCGGCACTCTTCCTGGCCCCTCCCACTTGTACCCCAGACCATTTGGGGCATCCTGCGCCCCTATGCTGCAGGCTGGGCCCCACCTGGGCAGCCCACACCATTAGCTCTCTCCATGTCGTATTTGGGAGCTGACTGTCTCACCTAGGAAGAGAGCAGGACTAATCCCCTCAGACATGAGGATGAAGGGGTGAGCAAAAAGTGCCCATTTTACAGAATGGTGACACGGAGGCCCAATCTGGGCCCCTTCCCCTGACCGCTACAGATCTGGCCTGGCATTTTGAGAACTCATGGTCGTCCTGATCCAAATCAGGCCACTGAGCTTGGCTTGGCCTGTGCTACTTTTCCCTCTATTCCTCTGCCTTCACATTTTCCAGATCCCCCAGGGTGTGAGGGAGTAGAACTGCCCCTTTGCTCACCGAGGGGAGACCTGTGAAGCTCTGCCAGTCTCTCACTCAGCCTTGCTGCCCTCCACTGAGACTGCCCATTCCCCTCCCTGTCTGCTTCTCTATACCACCTTCACCTCCCCCAGGAAGCCCTCTGAGATTGACTCCTGGCTCATTCCTGCTTTCTCCTCCACCCCCTCTCCAACTGTCCTCCCCCAAAACAGGAATTCTGGGTTCTTGTAACTGCAACCCATCAGAGACAAGTTAGAGAATCAGAAGGAGATCAGGAGGTAGGGGAGTAGCGCTGTCAGAGTTTCCAAAGCCCTGGCCAGGAAAGCCTCAGAGACCTCTGCTGGGATGAGGGGGCTGCCTGGCCTGCGTGCTTTTGGATGCACAAGGCAGCCTGTGTGAGCCCTTCCCGCCCAGCCCCACAGGAAACAGCAGGGCCCAGCCCCTCAATGGGCCCATTCAGACCCCAGCTCTCTGGAAAGTACCTCTGCTTCCTGCCACCCTCCCACTCTGGCCTCTTAAACCAGGCCAAACAGATTGCTACTCTCCCTTGCTGGGAGGGGCCTGGAGACAGGTAGTTCAGTGGTTAGGACCGGCCATCTAGTGCAGTCTTGTCTGGTCAGACCCAGGAGCTTGACCATGCCCCAACAGGTTTTGACGCACCCTTGGTGCAAGGGAATGTGGGTGGGGTGGGGGGAAGAGACCCCTGCACAGGGGAGGGGATGTGCCCCCTTCCCCATGGGTGGAAGGTAAGTAAATGTTCAATATCAGTCTTTCTTGGGGGTATGGGGGCCCTGATTTGTCGTGTTTTCCTCTTTCGGTGGTGTAAATATTCCCACTGCGGGCAAAGTCACCTGGCTCACGAAATTCCTGAACATTTAACAATCAGCTCTTGCCCCAGTAATGAGCAGTTGTGAGCCAGCTCCAGCCTACCACAGTGGTGGTCCCCCCGCAGGGCCTGAGGCGGCCCCCGGGTTAGTGTGCTGAGCTGTGTTCTTAAGAATGAACGCCCCTGCCAATCAGGCGCCCCTTACATCCCTGCCGCCTGCCAATTCCCTGGCCTGTCCCTCGCAGCTGAGGGTGCTGGGCCACTGGGCCGTACCTGCCCAGATGGTTTTGCAGTTCTCATTTGATTCCTTTAGTTTCCCAGGCAAGGTTCTGGTATTGCTAGCAAGTGCTGGCAAGAGGAGATAACTAGAGGGGATTTCAACTCTCTCCAAGAGAAAAAGCATTATCTTTCTTGGACATCCTTCCCAGTGGTGTTTGCTGCCCTGAGGACATACAAGTGTTAGAGGCTGCTTCCTCCAGGTGGATGTCAGCTGGCTCTAGCTGGCCGGGGCCAGAGTGTGCGGCTCATCCCCACGAAGTCCATCCCTTTTGCTTACTCACATAGGGTTTGGGGGAGCACGAAAGGGACGAATCAGCTTTTAAACCGCTTCCTGTCTTCCCCCCAGCCCTGGACATCTACGGGGCAGAGTCAAGGTTATATTTGGCCTTAACCTCTGGAAAAGGAACCGACCAGCAGCAAATTGGAGGACAAGGAAGGCTTATTTGGGGAAACTGCCTGGAGGAGGTGGCAGCTTAAAAGGAGACCAGTGTGGAACAAAAAGGGCCCTGCATAGTAACCGCTGCCCTGGGCAAACACTGCTGTCCTGGGAAGCCCTCTCTGCCCTGCCCAGAAGAACCTCGGTCCCTGCCAGGCCCTGTCTTCAGTCTTAGGCCCTGGGGGAGGCAGGGGCTCAGCTGTTCTCATCCTTGGCTCCTTGGCCTTGATGGAAACAATGGGGCCGGATCTGACCACTCACAGGGGACCATTTATGGCTCTACAGCAGGAAGCAATTTGGGGCAATGGAGGAAGTTGTGGCCCATTCTGGGTCCAGCACTGCACATGGTCTCCATCAGGCCTCAGAGCCTTTCTGCTCCCATGTTTAGGCCAACCAGCTGCCAGCCTCGCTCCTGAGGGCAGCCGGATGCATGGCTGGAGAGAAATGAGGATGGATGGGCCGCCCATCTCAGCACAACCTCTGGGCACCAGCCATGGCTCCAACCAACCCATGGAGGTTGGCATGGCATGGCAAGGGCTGCTCAGGATCCAAGCACAGTTAGGAGAAAGAATTCAAGAGGGGTTCAGTTTGGGGTGGGGGTGGTTCTCCTGGAGCTCCAATCCTGGGAATGTGACACCAGGCCAGGTGGTCAAGCCAGTGATGGTTTCACTTTGGGCCAGGGAGGGACCAGACCCAAAATAGAGATTCCACTGGGGCCCAGGAGAGGAGAGTCAGAGCTGGCAGGGGAAACTCCCAGAAGGAAACCTGTTTTTCTGGGAATTCCTGGGTTCTGGCCTCCTTCAGAGCCAAGGTCTGGGCTGGACACAATTCCCTGGCCTGTCCCTCGCAGCCTGGCCTGTCCTCGCAGGACCAAGCAGGTACAGGGGACCTGGCTGATGTCCACGGGGCAGCCCCACATAGGAGAATCAAGAGGGTGGGCCAGCATGGAACCTCTGCCTGCGGCCTGCCCGTCCATCTCCGAGGTGTCCATCCTCCTCCAGGCAAGAGGCCAAGCCTTAACCACAACTCCGTCTCTCCCACAGCCTCCTTCTTCGGTGGGAGCCATCTGGAGGTGCCTGTGACCACGTCCCTGACTGACATCGACCTCCGGCTGCAGTTCTCCACGGCCCAGCCCGAAGCTTTCCTTCTCTTGGCAGCGGGCCCAGCTGACCACCTCCTGCTGCAGCTCTTCTCTGGACGCCTGCAGGTCAGTGACATTCCCCCCCAGGGTCAAGGACAGGACCTCTTCTCTAGCTTTGAACGGGTCCCCATCTGCTGTGTGACCTTATTCAAGTCCCTGTCACCTTGGGCTCTCGAGTTCTCACCTGTGAAACGGACAACACTAGCATCCCAGAAAGTGAGAATCCTCATGAACTGGCTCTGCTCTCCTGCGCTCTTCAATCTCATTTCTCACCACAACCCCACCTGGCCCCTTGTGCTCTGACCACACTGAGCTACTCTCCGTGCCCTGGGCATCTTGGGGTCCCTTGCCACCAGCCCTTTGCTCACTTACTCCCTCTGCCTCATGTACTCCCTCCACCTAGCTCCAGCCTCTCCTGAAGTCTCAGTGTGGGTGTCCCTTCCTCCAGGAAGTGTCCCCCTGGCACTCACCTGGACTGGGTCCCTCTCCTGGGCTCCACACACACACACCCATGCATCCCTCTGGCATAGCACCAATCATCTTGAATTGCCATTATCTGTCAATGATAGTGCCAGCACCTGTATAGCCAAAGCTTCCTTATGTTTACGTTTGCTCGTTTGAGTCTTGCTTTATTAGCAAGGAGTCTTCTGGTTCCCTCTTAAGGCTTAGCCCTAACCATGAGGAGTTTGAGAACCCTGAGGTCTTACATAGTCCAAATTTGGGGATCCATCTGCTTCCCAACCCAGTGGGGATATGACTATGACTTCATCATCTGCTGTTGCCCTTGCTTCTCCCTATCACAAGGGATCACTGCAGGAGGCTGGCTCAGGGCAGCCTGGCACTAATGCTCTTCCACTACCAGGTACACTGAGGCCACGCTTGGGGGAAGTGCTGTACACGTGACATGCATGGACTCCCAAGGTCATAGTGCTTCATGTTCTGTTCTTTCAGTTCTCACACTTCTGCCACTACCCAGGTTTCCATCAGCCTGTGGGAACACCATGATAGAGAGCCAATGTCATGGAGATAGAATCACATCCCTCTTCTCACCCCAAGGATGCCCCCTTCCCCAGGTCAAGGAGCTTTTCTCTATTAAAGCTTCAACATGCAGATATCTTATTGGGCTCCCTGTCCCTAAACAGAGGCCTGGTTGTCCTCAGTGACCCCACAGGGCTGTGGCTGACTCGGAAAGACTCAGGGAATTCCCAGCTGCCCATTATTCCAGGGGTGGAGTCTTCTTGATTCCAAGTTGCTTTTCTGGCACCTGTCACCCAAGGAGAGAGGAGAAGAAGAAAAAGCCGTAAGTGGAATCTCTAGGAGGGCATCTTGCTAAATATCAGTTCCTTGTGAACCATCAGGGTCCTCAGAGCCCGTCCAGGTACCTGGTTGGACTTTGGGAAGTGCCTTGGGGATGGCAGGAAGGAGAAAAGAGTGCCCTGAGGAAACTTTGCCCTAGGTTCTCCTCTGGGGATCCCAAATAGGAGACCCACTGTGCTGCCCCCTCCCAACTCCCCCATCTCTCTCCAGGTCAGACTTGTCCTGGGCCAGGAAGAGCTGAGGCTGCAGACTCCAGCAGAGACTCCACTCAGCGACTCCGTCCCCCACACTGTGGTCCTCTCCGTGACAGACAGCTGGGCCGTGCTGTCAGTCGATGGGCTCCTGAACGCCTCAGCCCCAGCCCCGGGGGCCCCCCTGGAGGTTCCCTATGGGCTCTTTGTGGGGGGCCCTGGGAGCCTTGGTCTGCCCTACCTGAGGGGAACCAGCCGACCCCTGAGAGGTTGCCTCCAGGCAGCCACCCTCAATGGCCGCAGCTTCCTCCGACCACTGACCTCAGACGTGCTTGAGGGCTGTGCTGACGAGTTTTCCGCCGATAACAACGTGGCCCTGGGCTTCTCGGGGCCCCACTCCCTGGCTGCCTTCCCTGCCTGGAGCACACGGGACGAGGGCACCCTGGAGTTCACACTCACCACGAGGAGCCGACAGGCACCCCTGGCCTTCCAGGCAGGGGGCCGTCGTGGGGACTTCATTTACGTGGACATCTTTGAGGGTCACCTGCGGGCTGTGGTCGAGAAGGGCCAGGGCACGGTACTGCTGCACAACAGCGTGCCCGTGGCCGACGGGCAGCCCCACGAGGTCAGCATCCACGTGGATACCCACCGGTTGGAAATCTCTGTGGACCAGTACCCCACTCGTACATCCAACCGGGGGGTCCTCAGCTACCTGGAGCCACGGGGCAGTCTCCTCTTTGGGGGCCTGGATGCAGAAGCTTCTCGCCACCTCCAGGATCACCGCCTGGGCCTGGCACCTGGGGTCACCAACGCCTCCTTGCTGGGCTGCATGGAGGACCTCAGCATCAATGGCCAAAGGCAGGGGCTCCGGGAAGCTGTGCTGACCCGTGATATGGCAGCCGGCTGCAGGCTGGAGGAAGACGAGTATGAAGAAGATGCCTATGGCCCGTATGAAGCTTTCTCCACCCTGGCGCCCGAGGCCTGGCCAGCCATGGAACTGCCTGAGCCCTGCGTGCCTGAACGAGGGCTGCCTCCCATCTTTGCCAACTTCACCCAACTGCTGACCATCAGCCCCCTGGTGGTGGCCGAGGGCGGCACAGTCTGGCTTGAGTGGCGCCACGTGCAGCCCACGCTGGACCTGAACGAGGCAGAGCTGCGTAAATCCCAGGTGCTGTTCAGTGTGAGCCGCGGGGCACGCCACGGCGAGCTAGAGCTGGACATCCCAGGAGCCCAGGCGCGGAAAATGTTCACCCTCCTGGACGTTGTGAACCGCAAAGCCCGCTTCGTCCACGATGGCTCCGAGGACACCTCTGACCAGCTGGTGCTGGAGGTGTCAGTGACGGCTCGGGGGTCCGTGCCCTCGTGCCTGCGGAGGGGCCAGACTTACATCTTGCCCATCCAAGTAAACCCCGTCAACGACCCTCCCCGTATCGTCTTCCCCCACGGCAGCCTCATGGTCATCCTGGAGCACACGCAGAAGCCCCTGGGGCCCGACGTCTTCCAGGCTTACGATCCAGACTCCGTCTGTGAAGGCCTCACCTTCCAGCTCCTCGGCACCCCCACCAGCCTCCCCGTGGAGCGCCGAGACCAGCCTGGGGAGCCCGCGGCCGAGTTCTCCTGCCGAGAGCTGGAGGCGGGCAGCCTGGTCTACATCCACCGCGGCGGCCCTGCACAGGACCTGACGTTCCGGGTCAGCGACGGGCTACAGGCCAGTCCCCCAGCCACGCTGAAGGTGGTGGCTGTCCGGCCAGCCATCCAGATCCGCCGTAACACAGGGCTCCGCCTGGCCCAGGGCTCTGCTGTGCCCATCTTGCCCACCAACCTGTCAGTGGAGACCAACGCCGTGGGGCAGGATGTGAGTGTGCTGTTCCGCATCACTGGCGCCCTGCAGTTCGGGGAGCTGCAGAAGCAGGGGGCAGGCGGGGCAGAGAGCACCGAGTGGTGGCCCGTGCAGGCCTTCCACCAGCGGGACGTGGAGCAGGGCCGCGTGAGGTTCCTGAGCACGGACCCACAGCGCCACACCGAGGACACCATGGAGAACCTGGCCCTGGAGGTGCAGGTGGGCCAGGAGACCCTGAGCAACCTCTCCTTCCCAGTGACCGTCCAGAGAGCCATGGTGTGGATGCTGCGGCTGGAGCCTCTGCACACACACAACACCCGGCAGGAGGCTCTCACCAAAGCCCACCTGGAGGCCACCCTGGAAGAGTCAGGCTCAAGCCCCACCACCTTCCACTATGAAGTGGTTCAGGCGCCCAGGAAGGGAAATCTTCAGCTGCAAGGCATGCGGTTGTCAGATGGCCAGGGCTTCACCCAGGATGACCTGCAAACTGGCCGGGTGACCTATGGGGCCACAGCACGTGCCTCGGAGAACGTAGAGGATGCCTTCCGCTTCCGTGTCACAGCTCCGCCATACTTCTCCCCACTCTACACCTTCCCCATCCACATCAGCGGTGACCCTGACGCTCCTGTCCTCACCAACATCCTCCTTTCGGTGCCTGAGGGCGGCGAGGGTGTCATCTCTGCTGACCATCTCTTTGTCAAGAGTCTCAACAGTGCCAGCTACCTCTATGAGGTCATGGAGCGGCCACGCCATGGGAGGTTGGCGTGGCGAGGGGCACAAGACAAGACCACCATGGTGACATCTTTCACCAATGAAGACCTGCTTGACGGCCGGCTGGTCTACCAGCATGATGACTCTGAGACCACGGAAGATGACATCCCATTTGTGGCTACCCGCCAGGGCGAGGGCAGTGGTAGCATGGCCTGGGAGGAGGTGCGGGGCGTCTTCCGCTTGGCCATCCAGCCCGTGAATGACCATGCCCCCGTGCAGACCATCAGCCGCGTCTTCCACGTGGTCCGGGGTGGGCAGCGGCTGCTGACGACAGATGACGTGGCCTTCAGCGATGCCGACTCGGGCTTTGCCGATGATCAGTTGGTGCTGACCCGTAAGGACCTCCTCTTCGGCAATATTGTAGCTGTGGATGAGCCTACGCGGCCCATCTACCGCTTCACCCAGGAGGACCTCAGGAAGAGGCGGGTCCTGTTTGTGCACTCGGGGGCCGACCGCGGCTGGATTCAGCTGCAGGTCTCTGATGGGCAGCACCAGGCCACCGCGCTGCTCGAGGTGCAGGCTTCGGAGCCCTACCTCCATGTGGCCAATGGCTCTGGCCTCGTGGTCCCTCAAGGGAGCCAGGGCACCATCGATACAGCTGTGCTCCACCTGGACACCAACCTAGACATCCGCAGCGGGGACGAAGTCAGCTACCATGTCACAGCCGGCCCACACTGGGGGCAACTGCTCCGGGCCGGCCAGCCAGCCACAGCCTTCTCCCAACAGGACCTACTGGATGGGGCCATTCTCTACAGCCACAATGGCAGCCTCAGCCCCCGCGATACCCTGGCCTTCTCCGTGGAGGCAGGGCCTGTGCACACGAATGCCACCCTACAAATGACCATTGCCCTAGAAGGCCCACTGGCCCCACTGCACCTGGTCCAGCACAAGAAGATCTATGTCTTCCAGGGAGAGGCGGCTGAGATCAGAAGGGACGAGTTGGAGGTAAGGGGCAGGGGGTAACGAGTAGGAGTACAGACCAGGAAGAGGGGTCCCTTTCAGCGTCAGCTCCTGCCTTCATGCATGTATGTTTGGGGCTATGACTGCGGTTGCTCCTAGAACAGGTATATGTACATGTCTTGGGTGTGAACTTATGCGTGTATATGGGGAGTCTGTATGTTGTACATTCATCTGCCCATGAGCTATGTGTGACTCTGTGTATCCCATGTACATGCTATGGCTAAGCATGCAGATTCCAGGGCCTACCCAGGTACATGGAATCTCTGAAGTGGAGCCTGAGAATCTGTATTCTAGTAAGTTCACTAGAAGATTGTCATGGGTACTAAGCTTTGAGGACTGCTGGCCATGGAGACGGGCTCGGCTGTCCCCCACACCTCTGATACTTAGCTCTTTTCCCAGACCTCAGACAGTGGCTAAGAGGGTCTGGCAAGGGCTGCTGACCACCCAGGAACCATCCAGCAGGCCCATTGACCTGCTGTGTGGCCACAGCCCAGTCCCTTGCCCTTTCTGGGCCTTATTCTCCTCCACTGTCAAGTTCTGAGGCCCTTCAAGTTCTGTCTGTCTGAACTTTGGGGCAAACTGTGGCTAAAATGCTGGCGGAGGCAGCATTTGAGCCAGATTTTGAAGAGTCTGGGCTATCGATGGCAGGGAATGGCAGGTGGTATTCCAGGCAGAGGGGAACAGTCCATGCAAAGGCTGAGAACCAGAATGTGAGTTTGGGCTGGTGTGTAGCTTTCTGTGCCTGGGTCATCAGGTGAGGGAGTACTCAGCACAGCTCTCGCGTAGGTGCCTGTGCCTCTAAGGAGAATGGGGCCCTCTGGTGGTAAGGGGTGGCAACAGCAGGGGAGGGCCGGGGGCCCACAGCAAACCAGCCACAGGGTGGAAGGACTCCACAGCCTGAGCAGAGGCAGCCTCTGGATGTGTGGATGTGTGCACGCATCTGTAAGTGTGTGACGTGCATGTATGTGTCTGTCCACAGTGTGTGATGAGATTGTCTGTGGGATCATGTGTCTCAGAGGCTGTGACCTCGTGGCTATGTCGTGGTGGGGCGTGAAGGTGTGTAGCCTAGGGGCTGGGTGTGGGGACGTGAGTGCCCCTCCAAGTCTAAGTGAGCAGTGGTGTCTGATGCCTTGGGCACTTCCTGGGGAGGTGGGGGGACTTGGAGACAGCCTGTTCCACCCCGTGAGTCCCTGCGCCCTTCTGTTAACCAGGCAGCCCAGGAAGCAGTGCCACCAGCAGACATTGTGTTCTCAGTGAAGACCCCACCCAGCGCTGGCTACCTGGTGACAGTGTCCCCCGGCACCTCAGCGGACGAGCCGCCCAGCCTGGACCCCGTGCAGAGCTTCTCCCAGGAGGCTGTGGATGCGGGCAGGGTCCTGTACCTGCACTCCCGCCCCGAGGCCTGGAGCGATGCCTTCTCCTTGGACGTAGCCTCAGGCCTGGGTGCTCCCCTTGAGGGCATCCACGTGGAGCTGGAGGTGCTGCCCACTGCTGTCCCGCTGGAGGCACAGAACTTCAGTGTCCCTGAGGGCGGCACCCGCACCCTGGCCCCTCCGCTGCTCCGCGTCACTGGCCCCTACTTCCCCACGCTGTCAGGCCTCAACCTGCAGGTGCTGCAGCCGCCCCAGCACGGGGCCCTGCGGAGAGAGGAAGGGCCTCAAGACGGGACCCTCGGTGCCTTCTACTGGAGAGAGGTAGGGCTGTCAGGGAGGCCCTGGGGGTGCAGCCCACGGTAGGGGAGCCCCAAGGATTCCCAGTCTGGGGTGTGTGCAGAGAGGAGGCAGGGAGCTGACACTTAGAGAGCACCTCTGCTCTGCTCTAAGTACCTTATCTCATCTGCTCCTCACAAGTACTCTGGGAGATAGGAAGTATTGCCCCCATTTTCCACCTGTGGAGACTGAAGCTCAGAAGGAGTCAGTCTCCTCCCACACCCAAAGGCAGAGCAGGAAGGGTACTGGGCCTGAGACACATGGTGGTGCCTACTGGGGCCTGACCACCAGCCCGGGCCTGCCCATAGGTGCAACAGCAGCTGATCCACTACGTGCACGATGGGAGCGAGACACTGATAGACGGCTTCGTCTTGCTGGCTAATGCCTCAGAGATTGACCGCCAGAGCCAGCCCGTGACCTTTACCGTCACCATCCTGCCTGTCAACGACCAGCCTCCCATCCTCTCCACGAACACAGGCCTGCAGGTGAGAGCATCCCTGGGAACACCCCCACTTCCCCCTCCCGGAGAGAAAGCCAGGATGCCCCACTTCCCTGCATATGATTCCCCCCTTTCTTTGCCTCAGTGTCCTCCTCTGTAAAATGTGGACACAGCCATATGCCTCAGTAGGTTAACAGGAGGAAAGAGGAGCCAGTGCTCTGAAATTAGAATACATGTGTGAGGCTTTATTATTGGACACTTATAAGTGAGTGGACAGCCTTGTGAATGGCTGTGCTGGACCTTCCTCTTTCCTAGACTCATCCACAGCAGGAGACTTTTTCTCCAGCTCAGGACCACAACTCCTGAAGAAAGTTCTTTAAGCCCTTGAGGGTGGGCTCCTGGTAGAGCGCAGTTAAGCGCCTCACTTCTACCCCCAGCAAATAAAGGCCACAACTTAGTTCCCACTATGTCCCCACTCAGCGGAAGTGGAAGTTGAGGCCCAGAGAGGTGATATAACTTCTCCATGGTCACAAAAGTAGTCACTGATGGAGCAAAAGGGTGTGGCTAGAGGTGTCCACGTAGCACGATGGTGGATGGGCAGGGCTTACATGCTGGACTTTGGGGTATGGGCTCCTGGGTCAACAGGAGCCATGGAAAGTTTCAGAAGAGGACTGACTTGGGTTCTCTCTGACATGGGACACTGGGAATCCTGAGCATGTGCCTGTGGAGAGAACCCCAGCAACTCAGTCAACAGGTGGCGCCATCCACCCATGTTTGCTGTAGGAGCCCAGTGCCAAAGTTTTGTCCTATACATTGTGTTCCCTCCTAGAGCTCTACAGGGGGTAGAGCCCAGGAGTCTCAATTCTGGAGGCATGGGAGCTTCTCCCAAACACAGGCCACCAGTTGTTGACCCAGGAGGATGTGTGACAGGGCCCTGGGCCTGGGCACGGGATCCTTCCTGCTGGCAGGTGGGAAGCATGCTCACCCGCCTGCCTGGGACCCATGACTATGCTGGAAACACCTGGGCCCTCGTCCCAGAGCTGCTTCAGTGCTGCATGACGTCCAGGCTCTCGGTGCTGCTCACCCCTCCCTGACCTGGAAGGACAGATATTTCTAACGATCCTGGGCAGCGCAAAAACCAACATTCCCATCCTGTGCCCAGCCCCCTGCCCAGATGCACTATGGAGGGGTCCGAGGAGAGACCCCAGGTCTACCAGGAAGACGGGGCCAGGTTAAGCAGCACTGTCAGTCAGGGTGGGAGTCTCTGGGGAGCAAGAACTTGGGGGGGGGGAGGGTAAGAGCTGGGGCTTCCTGAGGTGGGGGCCTGAGCTGGCCTTGAGGGACAGGCAGCATTGGGGCAGATGGAGAGGAGGGAGTCTGGGGCCTGGGGTCACGGGGACGGTGAATGGGGTTTAGGGGCCTTTGTGCAGAGGAGCCCAGCATGGTGGTGCCAGGACCCAGGAGCAACCGGTGGGTGTGTGTGGTGTGGGCAGAGCTTTCACCGGCCTTTGTCCCCAGGTGTGGGAGGGGACCACTGCACTCATCCCGTCAGAGGCCCTTAGGGGCACAGACAGCGACTCAGGGCCTGGGGACCTGGTCTACGCCATCGAGCAGCCCAGCAACGGACGGGTGGTGCTGCAGGTGGCACCGGACACTGAGGTGCGCAGCTTCACACAGGCCCAGCTGGATGGCGGGCTCGTGCTGTTCACGCACAGAGGTGGGTGCTGAGAGGGGACCCCTGCCCTGTTCGTACAGCCCCCCGAAGATGCCCTGTGTTTGTGGGGGGTGGCATCTGAGACCAGCAGGACCCAATTCCACCCCCTCTTCAGGAGCCCTGGAGGGAGGCTTCCGCTTCAACCTCTCCGACGGCGAGCACACCTCCCCTGGCCACTTTTTCCGTGTGATGGCCCAGAAGCAGCTGCTCCTCTCCCTGGAGGGCAGCCTGACGCTGACCGTCTGCCCAGGTGGGTCTGCCAAGCCCTGGGCATTCCTGCCCTCCTGGTGGCTGGGGGCTGAGCTGACAGCTGGCACACTCCTCTCTGGAGGTCAGAGGCCTGGTCCTAACATGCCCCTTTTGCCTGTCCAAGGGTCCGTCCAACCACTCAGCAGCCAGAACCTGAGAGCCAGCTCCAGTGCAGGCACGGACCCCCGCCACCTGCTCTACCATGTCGTGCGGGGCCCACAGCTTGGCCAGTTATTCCATGCCCAGCAGGGCAGCCCCGGGGAGGCTATGGTGAACTTCACTCAGGCAGAGGTAAGGACCCAACTCTGCAGGCATCTGCTAAGACTCCATCCAGCCTCAGGTGGCCCGCTGTGCCATGGTCACACGTGGCCATGGATACCATCTCCAGCATCATTGGCAGCAGACACTCCCTGGGCCTGCTGCGGTCTAGCCCTGCATGCCCAGCCCCCGCCAGGAGCCACCAGGCTGGGAGGGCAAATGAGGGCTGAGTGTTCTGAGGGGGATCATGTCCTGGGGCTTGGCTACCAGGGCAGCTTTCAGAAGGAAGCCTGGAGACTAGAAATGCGCTGTATGGGGGTGCTCAGGATACCCCAGTGGCTAGCGAGGGACAGCACTTAGTTCAGGAGGTTGGATTTGAGATGAAGGCAGCTAATGGACCTTTAGGCAGAGATGTGAGCCTGGAGCTCAAGTTAAGTGCCAGCGAGAAGCAGAGCAGAGGAGCAGACAGAGTAGGCCAAGTTGGGAGTGATGCTGCCATTCATCCATCACAACCATCAGGGCACAGCTGTTCCAGAGCACACCGGAGGCCACTAGCCATGGGAAGAGGCAGAATGCTTGGCTGCTGGGATCTCAGGGCTCTTTTGTGCTGACTGCCCCAATGGAGCCAATAGCCATCACTTAAATGAACACTCCCTCTAAGAGCAGGGGGTGTCAGAAGTCCCAGGACAGCCTTGGTTCCCTCCCAAGGCAGAGCAGAAGTTATCCCAGGATGGGTCAGAGAGGGCAGATTCCTTCCTTAGGTTCAACTGAGAAGGCAGTGGACCTAACATCTGATGAGCCACTCAGTGGGTGTCCAGACCAGCAGATGGTCCGGGTTAGTTCTGGTGGGAAGAGGCCTTGGGTAGGCCCAGAGCTAGCTCTGCCACTCCTCCTCCAGAGTGTTCCAAGGACACTCAGGGGGGGACCACCTGGCAGAGCCCATCCCCGGGCTCCTTTCCAACCTCCCCTCCTCCCAGAGACCTCAAACCTGGCCCACTCCTTCCCACCCCTGTCCAGGGTACATACTCCCTCCGAGAAATGCAAATGCAGAGCTGAGCCCCCACCTCACCCTAGCAAGAAGCTCAGATGCGGAGCTATCAGGCATCTTGGGGGGCAGGAGGGCATGGGGCAGGGAAGAGATGGTTTTAACCAAGGAAGGAAAATGTTTCTTGGGTCTTTCACAACAGTAAAATCCAGGCCTTGGATTTTTCTGTTCTCTTGGAGCCCCACCTTCTGCTGTGGCCCCCTTCCCACCCCCAGTGAAAATTTCAACAGGCTAGTGGCTGCAGAAGCTGAGCACCTAGAGTTGCTGGGAGACTTTGTCATCAGCTCCCAGGAAGGGGGAGGGCTAGACTAGATTGCGTGGCCACCAGGGGGCCAGCTGGTAATGCCACCCAGAGTAGCAGGTAGAGGGGAAGGGGATAGGGCAGGACTGGGTAGTGCCTTGACTGCCCCACAGCGCTCCAAGCTGGGCAGGGCAAGGACCAGTGTCCCCATTTTGCAGAAAAGGAAACTGAGAATCATAGAGGTCAGGTAACTTTATTCAAGGCATGTGGCTAGTGGAAGGCAAAGCCAGGACTGTGCCTTCTGGTTGCTAGTCCAGGATTTCTTTTCCCAAAGGACACTGCTTGCTCCCCCAGAGCTCAGGGACTTCTCTCCACCTTGCCTGTGTATTGCCTCACCCCCCAACCAGACACCCCTCATGGAAGTTCCTACACCCAGGCTTCCAGCCTCCCAAGGGTCTCGATTTCTTCTCTACCTACCCTTCAGCCTGAGACAGAGATAAACTGGGAGTCCTTGCAGGCTGCATCTGGCTCACAGATGTGTTTAATTTGGTCTGCACCATGCATTTAATTTTTTAAAATTAATTGTCAACATATGGCCTTTAGGAGATTTCATAAAACATATGAAATCATAAAAACATGATTTCCAGTTTCTTAAAAAAGCCTGCGTTTCCTCTTACAACAATCAGCTGAAGAGCAACTGTCTCCTTTAGACCAGACTCTCCTCCCCTTTCAGACCAGATCCTGTTCCCCACCCACTCCACCCCCGTTAGACAAGACTCTGCCCCTCTTTAGCCTGGGCTCTGCCCCCTGGATTAGTCAGTGTTCTCCAGAGTCACAGAACTGACAAAATATATGTGTGTGTAAATATTATGAGATTTATTATGGGAATTGGCTCATGAGACCGGGAAGCTGGTATGTCCGAATTCCATAGTGCAGGTCGCAAGTTGGGAACTCTGGTGAAAGTTTCTATGAATTCCCAGGAGAAGTTGGCTGGCTGAAATAGAGATAGAAATTCTTCTTTCTGACCGCTGAAATCATCAGTTCCCCCTTTCAGGCCTTCAACTGATTGGATGAGATGTCTCTCATCGCTGAAGGCAATCTCCTTTGTTGCTTATAGATGTAATCAGCTATAGATGCGATCAATTTACTAATGGTTTAAATCCACAAAATACCCTCACAGTACCAATTAGGCCAGTGCTTGCTTGACCAAACAACTGGACACCATAACCTAACTAAGTTGACACATGAACTTAACCATCACCTCCCTTAGATAGGGTGGTGATCCGCCTTCAGCCTGGGCTCTGCCCCCCATAGATAGGTGGTGACCCTTTAGGTTGGGCAGTGCTCCCCAGTGCCCCACAGACCCCTCTGCTCCCAGAGCGTCCTGCACACCAAACCCCTGTCAGTTTCTATCTTATTTTTACACAAGTCCAGTTTTTCTGAGAGAAGGAATCTAGTTCCCTGTGTCCCCTAAAGGGGAAAGCAAAAGATAAGCCAAAAGGACATATTTTGATTAAAAGTGGGGGAGGGGGGACATATTTCTTTGTGGAAGGGAAGAATATTCCCTGGTTTGTAATATGCAAACAGCCCTCAAGAACAGCAAGTGTGGCTGGAGTGGAACTGGCATGGGGACCGTGTAGGAGGTGGGCTCAGAAGGGGAGCCACTGCAAGATCTTGAGTGAAAGGGGCATAATCTTAACTGCATTTCAAAAGGCTTGCTCTGACTTCTGGGTTAAGAACAAACAGCAGCGTGAGGTGGGGAAGAGGCAGAAGCAGGGAGACAGGAGGCTACTGCAATAACCCAGGCAATATGATGGGGTGCAAGATAAAGAGAGGAGTCGAGAGTGGCTCCAGGGCTTGGACCTGAGCGCTGGAAGATGGAAGGTGCCATCAGCTGAAGTGGGGAATGCAGCGTGAAGTCCCTTAGGTCTCCCCATGGAGCTGTGGGGAAGGGTCTGGAGTCCAGGAGCAGCAGACTGGGTTGCAGATAGGAATGGGGGGGTCATCAGCCTTGTTGACGGCATTTGAAGTCCTGAAACTGGGTGAGTGCCTCGGGGGGCACCTGTACGTAGAGTAAGACCAACAGGCAAGTGTTGGGAAGAAGAGGACGAACCAACCAAAGTCTGAAGGAGCAACAAGTAAGAGAGCGGGATGTCTTGGAGAAAGGAGTGCTCAGCTGTGCCCGATGCTGCTGAGCAGGTAAGATGAGACCTAAGAACCCAGCAACATGGTGACGTTCTGGTGGCGAAGTGGGAGCAGGAGGCTGGATGGAGTGAGCTCAGGACGGGGAGGAGAGGGTAGACTATTCTTTTGGGTAGTTTTGCTATGGAGAAGCAAAAAGGGAGGCAGTAACTGGTAGAAAAAGTGAAATCAAGAGAAGTGTGAAAGAAAGAATAGCATGTGTCTGTACTGTTCGGAATGAGCTGTTAGAGAAGGAAATTGATGCACAGGGGAGAGAAGGGAGATCGTGGGAGTGGCATCTGCAGTAGGCTAGAGGGGACAGGATCCAGGGCAAAAGAGGAAGGACTTGCTTTAGACAGGCAAGGAAAGATTATTGCTTTACCGAGAGTTTCAGAGAGATGAGGTGATTTGCCCACAGTGGCAGAGGTGTGATTTGAACTCTGGCATCAGGCTCCAGGACTCAGCTCTTCACTGCACTCAATTGCCTGGTAAGCAGTGAGGGAAGGAGCCAGTTACACAGAACTGGACACAGCTTGGAGAGCCCAGAGCGGAGGTGGGCACTGAGGGGTTGTCAGGGAGACCCAATTGCCCAGCGCCGGTGCTAGCCTAGGGGGAGGCTCCTGGGCACCACGGGCCGGACCCACGTCTCAGCCCCCACGATGGTGTCTCCCTCAGGTGTATGCTGGGAATGTTCTGTATGAACATGAGATGCCCCCTGAGCCCTTCTGGGAGGCCCATGACACCCTGGAGCTCCAGCTGTCCTCACCCCCTGCCCCCGACGTGACTGCCACCCTTGCTGTGACCGTGACCTTCGAGCATGCCTGTCCCCAGCGCCCTAGCCGCCTCTGGAAGAACAAAGGTGAACAGTGTGAGGGTCTGGCAAGGTTGGGGGATCATGAGAGAGGCCCAGGGAGACAGGCAGACAAGACCAGCTAGCAGCTCCTGTCCCCACCCCTGGGACCTGGGGAGTTACAGTGTGGGTGGGAAGGCTTTGAGGTCTGAGGAGGTCACAGTCCTGTCCTCCTGAGGCCCTTGGACTGAGGAGGAAGGTACAGCCCCACCCCCCACCAGTCCCATCCTGGGGGCTCTGGTTCGAGGATGTCCCCAGCAGACTGGACCTTAATACCCTGTGTCCCACCCCCAGGTCTCTGGGTCCCTGAGGGCCAGCAGGCTGAGATCACCGTGGCCGCCCTCGACGCCTCCAACCTCCTGGCCAGCATTCCGTTGCCCCAGCGCCCAGAGCACGATGTGCTCTTCCAGGTCATGCAGTTCCCCACACGGGGCCAGCTGCTGGTGTCCGGGGAACCCCTCCACGCCGGGCAGCCCCACTTCTTGCAGTCTGAGCTGGCCACCGGGCAGCTGGTGTACACCCATGGCGGTGGGGGCACCCAGCAGGACGGCTTCCGCTTCCGCGCCCACCTCCAGGGCCCGGCAGGGGTCCCCGTAGTGGGGCCCCAAACCTCAGAGGCCTTCACCATCACGGTGCGGGATGTGAATGAGCGGCCGCCCCGGCCCCAGGCCTCGGCCCCGCTCCGCCTCCCCCGGGGTTCCCGGGCCCCCATCTCCCGGGCCCAGCTGAGTGTGGTGGACCCAGACTCGGCTCCCGGGGAGATCGAGTACGAGGTGCAGCGGGCACCCCACAACGGCTTCCTGAGCCTGGCAGGGGCCAGCCCAGGACCCGTGACACGGTTCACGCAGGCCGACGTGGATGCGGGGCGCCTGGCCTTTGTGGCCAATGGGAGCAGCGTGGCGGGTGTCTTCCATCTGCGTGTGTCTGACAGGGCAAGCCCACCCCTGCCCATGTCCCTGGCCGTGGATGTCTTGCCATCCTCCATTGAGGTGCAGCTACGGGCACCCCTAGAGGTGCCCCAAGCTTTGGGCCGTGCCTCCCTGAGCCGGCAGCAGCTCCAGGTGATTTCGGATCGGGAGGAGCCCGAAGCCGCATACCACCTCACCCGGGGGCCCCAGTACGGGCATCTCCTGGTGGGTGGGCAGCCTGCCTCGGCCTTCAGCCAGCTCCAGGTGGATCAGGGCGAGGTGGTGTTTGTTTTCACCAACTTCTCCTCTGCTCACGACCGCTTCAGCGTCCTGGCTCTGGCCAGAGGTGCCAACACATCAGCCACAGTGAATATCACTGTGAGGGCTCTGCTGCACGTGTGGGCCGGGGGGCCGTGGCCCCAGGGTGCCACCTTGCGCCTGGACCCCACCATCCTCAATGCAGCCGAGCTGGCCAACTGCACGGGCAGTGTGCCCCGCTTCCGCCTCCTGGCAGGGCCCCGGCATGCCCGTGTGGTCCGTGTGCCCCGGGCCAGGACGGAGTCCAGGGGCGGCCAGCTTGTGCAGCAGTTCACCCAGCGGGACCTTGAGGACGGGAGGCTGGGGCTGGAGGTGGGCAAGCCAGAGGGCAGGCCCCCCGGCCCCGCGGGCGACAGCCTCACTCTGGAGCTGTGGGCGCGGGGTGTCCCGCCTGCCGTGGCCTCGCTGGACTTTACCACGGAGCCTTACAGTGTGGCCCAGCCCTACGGCGTGGCCCTGCTCAGTCTCCCTGAGGCTGCTCGGACAGAAGCAGGGAAGCCCGAGAGCGGCACACCCACAGGCCAGCCGGGCCCGGCAGCGTCCAGCCCCATGCCCGCCGTGGCCAGGGGAGGCTTCCTAGGCTTCCTCGAGGCCAACATGTTCAGCGTCATCATCCCCGTGTGCCTGGTCCTCCTGCTCCTGGCACTCATTTTGCCGCTGCTCTTCTACCTCCGCAAACGCAACAAGACGGGCAAGCACGATGTCCAGATCCTGACTGCCAAGCCCCGCAACGGCCTGGCTGGGGACACCGAGACCTTCCGCAAGGTAGAGCCAGGCCAGGCCATCCCGCTCACCACTGTGCCCGGCCAGGGACCCCCGCCGGGTGGCCAGCCTGACCCAGAGCTGCTGCAGTTCTGCCGGACACCCAACCCTGCCCTCAAGAATGGCCAGTACTGGGTGTGAGGCCCTGCCTGGACCCAGATGCTGATCGGGCCGGGGACAGGCTTGCCCAGGCCTGGGCCCCATTTCCTCCAGGCCCTGGTGCTGGCTGGGTATCCCTAGAGCAAGAGAGACCCGGAGACACTGGGGGTAGGGGACACCCAGAGGTAGTCCCAGGGGTCCAGCGCAGAGTGGAATCAAGAGCTACAGTCTCCCCAGTTCACTCCATGTCGGAGAACCAAGGCAGGAGATGGGCTCAAAGTCGGTACCTCTGCCCTAGAGCTAGTTTGGGCTGTCAAAACTAGGGTGACTCCTAGGTGGATCAGGACCCTGAGTCTTCTTTCTGGGACCTTGGGTAAGTCACACTGGCTGCCAAGAGGACAAGGAGAAGAGTGTGCCCTGGAGAAGGAAGGGACAGATTGGAGGACTCCTGGTTTTTCCAACTCCAACCCAGGCCTCCCTTTTTCTCTAACTCAGGGTGGAAGGAAAAAGCTCTACCCCCCTGATTTTTTAGGGAGAGGGTATTCCCTGGAGCAGAGAGCAGGAAGAGAGAGCCACTCTACTCTAGAAGGCATTAGCCAATAAAATAATATATTCAGTGTGCAGGGGGCGGGGGGTGCTCTGCGGATGAGTTTATTTAACATGGTGCTGAGCTAGCTAGGACTGATCGCGCCCTTGGGGTATGGGATGGAAGAGGGTCTGAGGTCTCTTCCTCCCCAGGGCCTTACCTTGAAGGGCCAAAGGCTAGGCAAGCATCTGGTGGGCAGCCCAAGAGCAGGGAGCCTGCAAGGTCTCAGGCCAAGGGCCACTTCAGTGCCTGAGAGCTGGGGGTGCGGCTGGTAGGGGCACTTGGCTCCACGGGGCTTGGATAAAGGGTGCTTTGAAGGCTCTGGACAGCTGTGTGTTGTTTGTGTCTGTGCACTGGGCCCTCCGCCACACCCACCTGACTCCCCTGGGTGGGCCATCCCACCAGCCCTCAATCCTGAATTTCACTCCTGGGGCCTTCCAAATCTCCTCTGCCCCCTCTAGGCCAGGCTTTGCCCCATGAGCCAAAGAAAGCCCCTCGGTTTAGTAGAGATATGCTTGATCTTCCACAAGGAACCTAAAGAAATAACTAAAACCAATGGATGTCAAGAGCTCCCAACCCCGGATTCTTACCGAGTGTTGGCCTCCACAGGCCTGGCCCGCCCCACTTCACCTCTTAAGTGGTTGGAGCAGCACGGTGAGGAGAGTGTGGGACCTTGGGGACCCCAAGGCCGGGATCTGGTGACAAGGGAAAGGATGTGGCGACTGCCCTGGGCCCCTCCCTGCAGCTCCCTGGAGGTTTTACAAGGCATTCTGCTGGTAAAACTGCAGCTTTCAGAAAGGAGGACTGAGGGTGCTTCTTGAAGGCAGAGTGAGCAGCCAGGGTTCTGAGAAGCCCAGCGTGCCCGTGTGCGGCCTGAGAGTCCATCACTTGGGTTACGAAGCCAAGCCCTCTCCAGAAGGCCCTTCTATGACTGAGTTGCTGAGCTGCCGCCACCCTCTGGCCCTTTCCCTTTTGAGAATCTTCCGGGGTTGGGGGCAGTGGGGACAGATTCTGGGTCCTGGGGGATATCCTGTGCCCTGAGAGTAGGTTCTCTTCCTCAGAGGAAGAGAAGTGTGAGAGGTGTCTGAGCCCTGGGGGGGTGGGGAGGTAATAGGTCAGGGCCTGGGGGCAGAGCACAGTCCAGGGGTGGGGGGAGTCCCAGCCAGCCTTAGTCAGCTGACCTGTGTCTGGGAGCCAGGGCCACCTCTTCCCTGTGCCCTGACATCTGAAATCTCCTCCCCTCTGCCTTGACCCTCTCCTCATGATGCCCTTCACATCTTCTCAGAACCTGGCCTCCTCGGTCCTCCTCACTCCATTCGCTCAGAAGGTTTGGGGCAGGAAACCCAGAATCCCAGTATATCAATGCTGAAGAAAAGGACCAAGGAGAGATGGAGAATCAGAGAGGGTAAGAGGGTTGCCCAGAGTCACACAGCAAGGTAGCAGAGTAGGCAAGACCCCTGAAGCCCATCGAGGCTCCTCTTGCTGCCCCTCCGGAAGGGTGGCCAGGGCCACAGAGGCTTCTGGCAGCTCTGAACCTGCCCCTCAGAGATCCGGCCACAGCCAGAGCTCACAAACCTGGCTGCGGTTTCCTCTTGGACAAGCCTGGTCTCTACGGTGCCCATGGGCCACACAGGGGCCCTGCAAAGGGTGTCTGTAAGCCACACCCCATGTTCTGTCCCGCCTCTCCAAGGGGCTCAGGGCTGAGTTCTCGGGGCCCTGATAACTGGGGCGAGTCTCCACCCAGGGTGACCAGTTTCCCTGGAAGTGTAAGCTGAGATGAGGGTGACAGACCCACCAGGCAGGATCTGGCTCGTCTCCGATTTCTCCCAGAGGACTGACGACACCCTCTCTGTTCACACTGCCTGGCCTGCCCTGCCCCCAGTGAGCTGGCACGGGCTGACACGGCTCTGCTCCTTCACCAAGCCTGTGCTGGCCAGCGGGCTGGCATGGAGGGTAAGGTGCCAGCAGCTCCGCCAGGACCTAGGAGAGGGTCTTTCATTGGCACCCCAGAGCTGGGAACCCAACCTGGAGGTGGGGCCTCGATTTATGTAAATCCCTTGCAGCTTGCAGATAGGCACCGGAGGCTTAAGGGGATTGTTATCCACTTTACAAAATAACTCACCCTCCCTTCCTTTAAGATGCCAGCTCCTCCCAGGAGCTGAAAATAGGAGACAACCTGTGGACGTGTGTTCAGGGAGGTTTGAAGCCTCCGACCCCCTTCTTCACACACACACATATGCACGTGCACAGCCTGCCCCGTGCATGCAGCCAGGTATGTGGGTGCAGCTCACACATACCCTTCAGGCTGCATGATTCACACATGTTTGTATATTGGTGCACACACAGACTTGAGGGGCCCGTGCTCCTCGCTGATGGCCCTCCCATGGACCCAGGAACTGGCCATGTTGAGCCAAGGGCCAGGATCCCCTGACACCCAGGGGCCCACACTGGCATCAGCAGAGCTAGGAAGGGGACCCACAGAGAGCAGGGTAGGGGCTGCCAAAGGAGTCCAGATCCCTGGGTCCCCACCTCGGAAGTCCTGCCCACTGCCCTGAGTGGTTTAGCCTCTTAGGCACTAAAGAAGGACCCCCCAATGAGCCCCTCTCCTCATCCTAGAAGCTGGAACTTCTAGGATTAATTGGAACTGCTATGGCAACCGTGGCACCCACAGAGGTGGAGCTATCACCCTCAATATGAAGCCAGAGAAGTGCCTTCCCCAGACCTCGTCTTCCCTATAGAAATGGCCAGGAGTGCTGCAACCTTTCAGGCCAGATCTGAAAGGGGTGGAGGTACATGGGCAGCTCCCCAGAGTTCCTGGCCATAACCTGGGAAGTGGAACTGGGATGGGGTACCAGACCTGCTTGACCCCTCTCTCCACAGTCCCTGACCTGCCCTTGGTCCTATCATAGGTAATGCCATCCCTGTCACTGCTAAGATTAGTCAGGTACTGGCAGGGAATTTTGTGCCAAAAACGCTGTAGGAGATGCAGATCCACCAGCCTTTCCTGAAGAGCCCCAATGAGTAACTACCAAACTATGGCATGTGCCTTAACCCAAGGGTGTGAGCTAGCCGGTAAGGGGAAGCCCAGAATGGGAAAGCTGGCTGCCTTCTGCTTTCTTCTCTCCTTGGGGAGTATTGGACCTTGCCATGGAATGGGCAGCCAGGCAGCAGCTAAAGCTGATTACTCGACCTGGTTACATTTCCATTCTTAGTGTAGTGAGTTACAGTATTTAACTGACAGCTGCTGTCCTTGTAAGGGGTGTTAGCACCTCCGAGGGCCTCCTGTGGCCACTAGAATAGTGGTGGGTTGTGCTGTTTTCCTTTATACTCCCGATGTCTTAAGAAACCCTAGAGCAGGGGTTCTTAACCAGGGGTCCATGAGCTTGAACTGAAATTAAAAAAAACATTATATGGGTAAAAAAAAGAAAAAAAAAAGTTATTCTTATGGGGATGTGTTGGTGCGGGTGTGAATACTTATTAAATAATACACAGTATAGTGTGGACTTAGTCAGGGGTCTGTGGTTTTTTCACCTGACTGGCAAAGGGGTCCACGGAACAAAAAAGAACCCCTGCCCTAGAGACAGAAGCAGCCTTGGTTAAGTTTTCCAATGGCCAAGAAGGGACTTTTCTATGCAAACACAGCCTCAGCTGGCACCTGGAGCTTCTTGCTCTCCCACCACTATCCCAACGCCTGGGAACTGCTAGCTGTCTTAGCTCAGAGGGTGAAGCTAATCCCAAGGTTTCCTTCTGAGGCCTAGTGAAGTCACAAATGGCTCACCTGACCCTGTCTCTGAGTTTTCAAGGTCCAGTTTAGATGGGATGTCTAAGTCCTTGCTACTCAAGGTGGGGTCCATTGACCCGCAGCACCAGCATGGTTCGGGAGCTGGTTAGGATACAGACTCTGGCTCCTCCACAGACCTGCTAAATCAGACTCCGCATTTTAACGAGGTGCCCAGTGGGTTGGGATACACAAGAAAGGTTAAGAAGCACTGATTTAAGTCATCACCTTCAACCTCTAGTTGGGAAAACTTAGACCAAGAGAGGCAGGGACCAGGCCAAGATCAGGTGGCACATCAGTATTCCAGGATTTTGTCTTCATGTTGTCTGTCCTTCTCCTTCCCACTTTATTTCCACAGGCTCAGGACTAGGGTTCTGCTTATGCTACTTCCTGCCCCAGAGGCTCCAATGATGACAAGAGAGGGAAGCGGAGGAGGGCAGAGGCTGGCAGCCAGGTCTGATCCAGTACTGGAATCTGCAGGAAGCACCCCACTCCCAACCTTAACACCCAATGAGGGGTCCCTGCAAAGTGCAGCAGCCCACTCACACCCTGCCTTCTGCAGTCCAGCTAGTTTTCTCTCCCCGTGCCCTCCCGACCCATCGTCCCACCTGTCAGAGGGAGGGATGAAGGGAAGTGTCTGGCCCAGGTCATTAGGCAGTGCCTGCATCATGCAGGGGGGCCTGCCCCACTAAGGAGCAGCACCAGCGGGGAGCGAAGAGCGGAAGAAGTCACCTGTTAGACCTGATCACAAAGAAAGGGATGGGCCTCCCAGAGCTCTCTGTCCTGCAAAGGGTAGGAGGCAAGATAGATAGACCGAGGCAGCCACACTGTCCCTTCTGGCCCCTTCCTCACCTCCTCCCTAGCAACTGGGAAGGAATGCCCAGCCGCAGCTCCCAGCCTGTGCTCTGCCCTGGTGCCCTGGGGCTGGGCGTGCCTTTGGAGCCTCCAAATGCCTTTCCCTCCTAGGGGGCTGAGACCCCCAGCCTGGGTGAAGGCCCCGAGCCCCAGTCCCTCGTAGTAAACATTGCCCAGTGCTGCTGTACCTCGTGCTAGGTACAGAGTGGATGCCAGGTAAACATCTGTGGCCAGAACACAGCCCCTCCCTTCCCTCAGTGAGGCCCTCAGGCCCACCAATCCCACCCAGACCCCTTCTCCTGGGTTCCCACTCTGCTTCTTCTGGCTTCTCCCATCCCTGGGGCTGGCTGGGTTCCCAAGTGCGGTTCTGGCCCTAGATCCCTGTCAGGACCCAGGCAGACCTGGCCGCGGGCCCTGAGTTTCTAAGGGGCAGGATTAGTCTGGCCCCCCAGCCTCTTCAGAGCTCACTACTCTCTCCCTTTCCATACTCACCCCTGGCTCCCTCTGACCCAGACTCCTGGGGTCTGGTCTACTCAGAATCCTTCAGGCAGAACCTTTTCACCCAATCATACATGGAAATCACACGTGGAGGCTCACCACAGGTGGAATCAGAGGTGATTAAGCGAGGCAGGAGGGGAGGCAACCCAGAAGCCGCTCACACTCAGCGTCTCCTTCTCCCACTGTCCCCACCCCCCCACACACCCCAGTGGAACCTCAAAGCGCCATTGGCTCCTGAACCAACTGGTCTAACCACTCACAGTGCTCACCTGATTCCAACCTTCAGGGGCAAGGAGCAGAGCCAAGGCAGCCCCCACTTCTACCCCACCCTGGGGGTCCTGCTTTCAAATGGAAGTTCAGATCCCCAGTCTTAGGCACAGAGAAGTGACCTACCCACAGTCACACAGCAATTCATTGACAGAACTGGGTTCTCCTGGAGGCTCAAAAACTTTCCAGATGCCAAGGATCTCTCAGCAGTGGGATTCCAGGCACCTAGAGTGGCATCTGAGCAAGTGTGGGTGGGCCAGGGGTGCAAGGCATGCTGGCCAGGCCAGAGAGAGGTAGGGGAGCTCGGCTGGGTCCTGTTGGGGAAGGCAGAGCCTGAGCTAGGGGAGGCCTCCAGGCTGTTGGGCGGGGGACAGGCGGACGGGCAGAGCCCGGGCACTCCTGGAAGGCGGGTGACTCAGGGTGGAAAGGCCCCTCTGACTCAGCCCTGCTAGAAGATTGCCTGGTGAGTGCAGCACCTCAACACACAGGCCCAGGGACCCCAAGAAGGTTTTAGGCCCCAGGACCTCAGGCCCTCTGCCCCATGATCTTCCCTGAAATCCTCAGAGTCTGGGGACAAAATCCATGACCTGAAGGAGGCAGGGCAGGAGTGGTAACTGTGCCCACCCAATGAATGTGTAGATGTCCACCCACCTGTTCTAACTCAGAATTGGGATAATCAACTCCAGAGAGTATGGAGCTGGGCCTGGGAGCTCTGAGCCTGCTTCCTGCCCAGAGCCTCGCTTCTTGTCTTTCCCTCTGCCCTGTTTCCCGTCCTAGTTGGAATCCACAGTATGGGGCTGGCCGGGTGGGATGCCCAGCTCTCACTCCTCTGCCTTAATTGGGACTATCAGAGCAATGTTACTGACCACCATTTCTTTTCAAAGGGTCAGTGTTGTGGCAAAACTTGTAGAGCAGCATATGGCATGTAGTAAATACTTAATAAACGTTGTCCATTATGATTAGTGCTGTTAGGACGGTTATTATTATTAAATTGCCTAGCATGCGGGGCTGGAATACTGCAGGTGCTTAATAAACATTAGAAGTTGATCTTATGATTCATTATAATTTTATTATAGCCATCACAGTGCCTGGCACACAGTAGGTTCCGGACAAATGCTCGGTCCTTCTCCTGGAGGGCCAAATGCATGCCTTTCCCTTCTGGAAAAGAGGGACACTGGGGGCACTCTCCCTTGCTGGGATGGTGAGAAGAGTGAAGTGTACAGCAAAGGGTCAAGTTTTGACAGTCCTGCTCCAACCTCCCCCTCCGCCATACCCTTCACACATTGATTCTGATGAGGACTCTCTCCCTGAGGCTGAGGGTGGGGGTAGAGACCATCTGGCTTAACTTGGAGGAGGCTTGGCCCCAGGGGCCCAAGAAGGAGGGGTGGGCCCCAGAAGGACCACACACAGGGGCTTCCTGGAGGAGGAAGCCTAGGCTAGGCCCTGAAGAAAGGCAGAGCATGGGGGTGGGGGAAGATGAAGCTGAGCCAAGAGGTGAGAAGACCGGTGCCCTGGAGAGGACAGGGCCCCTGGGGATCAGGCTGGGAGAAGTTGCTGTGGAGCCCCTGGTCTGATAGTGAGTAGACATGGGCATTAGACCTGGTGCTGGGGAGGGGGGCAGGCACATTCTGTGGCCATTGCCCACCTTCCAGAGCCAACCCTTTAAGATACAGAACTGGGGCCGCTGAGTCCCTGGGCCAGAGCTCTGTACCTGCTCACCCCCAGCTTGAGTGCCCTCAGCTGCTCAGCTCCCCAGAGCTCACCCCAGGAGCCTCAGGAGCTGGCCAGGATGAGATACTCCCCATATGTACATACCCCACCCTCCATCCAGTTAATGCTGGCCCAGGTGGGCTGTCCCTGCTGGAGGCTGCCTGCTCTACCAGCTGGAACAGCAGGGACTCCTGCTAGCCAGGGAAACACAGGGAGGGGCTTCCCCGGCCACACCTAGCCTTGAACCTAACCCTCCGGTACACACCTCCCTCCTACCCTTTTACACCCCATGCCTTGCTGAGAAAGAGAGAAATACTCCCCAGAGAGAGTCACTGGATCCTGGGGGTGTGGGAGATGACATCAGGGAGGTGGCACGCATTCAGACCACCCAGCAGTGGTGGCAAAACACACATGCCCCTGCACACAAGTTCATGGGACTGCCACAGGTGGCCATGCACACAGGCCGGACCCTCCCCAGAGACCTGCAGGCATCCAGAGTCATCTGCTCTGGGCCAGACGCTGTGCTAGAGGCACTGGGAATACAGCAGTGAGCAAGAAAGACAAATACCAGCTCTCCTGCAGGCAGTTTTCTACTGGGGGAGCCAGGCCAGAAAGAAACAGATACATATAAAAATAATACTTTCTATATTGAAGTATCCACAGAAGAGATTGTGGGATGTCTGGAGTTTGCTGGACAGCAGGGAATGTAGAGGAGTGAAATCTTGGCCCAGTGGTGGTCACATGGCTATCCACTATATTAGTCCCTTTATTTTTGTTTATGTTCAAAACTCTCCATAATAGAAACTTAACTGCATCCATGTATATAATTGGCAATTGCTAATAAGTGATGTGAAGAAAACTATGGCAGGGTAAAAGGATAGTTAGGGAAGTCTTCTCACAGGAGGTGACCTTTGAGCAGAGACCTGAATAACCAAAGGTGTGAGCCATGCAAATATCTGGAAGGAAGAGCATCCCGGACAGAGGGAACAGCAAATGCAGTCTGAGGAACAGCAAGCATGTATGGAGTTCCGTGGCCAAAGGGAAGAGGTATCCAAGGTAACATCAAAGAGGTCACCAGGGGCCTAGCCTTGCAGCCACAGTAGGAGTTTGGAATCTATTTTAAGTACGGTGGGAAGTCCTGGAGGTTGAGAGTAGGGGAGGAGACATGATTTGATTTAGAATGTGTTTTTAAAAGATCACTCTGGCTCTTATTAGACTGTCTGGGAGAAGGAGAGAGAGCAAAAGACCAGCTTAAAAGCTACTGCAATAGTCCAGGCAAGCATGGTGGTAGCTTGGACTGAGGTGATGAGGTAGTGAGACGGTCAGATTTGGGATCTCTTTTGAGGAGCTTACAAGGCTTGCTCGTGGATGGGGTGAGGATTGAGAGAGAGGGGGGCTAACCCAATTCCAAGTTTGGGCCTGAGCTTCAGGGTAAGAAGGGTTGACTTTTCCAGGCTGGAGAGCACAGGAAAAAGCACGTGTGTGGTAGAATAAATGCCAGATACACGCTAAACCACATGCATGCACAGCAGGACCCTGAGACCCCACCCCAGGGACTGGCACTAAGCAGGCACAGGTGCTCTCACTGACAGGCACTCAGCAGCCACATAGGTGACTGCTCATGGTCTGGATAGCAGGTGCAGGCAGAGACCCCATCACCCCACCTCTGTCTGTCCCACCCATGCACCCTCACCAAAACGCTGGGGCCAGATCCCCCCAGCCGCCCTCTCCAGCTCAACCTCAGCACCCACAGAACCTCCAGTCTCAGCATCTCCCTACCAAATCTCACTCCATGTCATACTGTCCCCTGGAGCAAGGATGCTCCTGACTCAGTTTCCTTCAGGGACCACAGTCCTGCCCCTGACTCCAGCTCCTTGCCTCTGGCCTTACCTGTCCAGCCCCTCTTCTATGGCCAGATCTTCCCACATCCCAGTCCAAAGGCCTACAGAAAATGATCACTCAACAAATATCTGCTGGGCGCTGACCATGGACCAGGCCCTCTGCCCTTCCAACTGGCTGGCTCAAAGGCACACAGCCCCCTCCACCCAACACCAGCCACCTGCCCTCTCCACCTCCCATGTGGCCTGCCTGCCTCCTCTCCCTCCCTGTATTCTGAACCTCCTGCATTCACAGCCTGGTGCCGTGGGAAAGCCAACCCGTGAGGACCAACCTCAGCCTGGTCCTGCTACTGAGCAGCTGTATGACCTGGCACAAGAGACTCGACGCCGCTGAGCCTCAGTGTTCTGGGAAATGTTGCAATAAGAGTTCTTACCTTCCAGACGGTTGTGGGCAATGAGAGAACTCATAGCAGGCACTTAGGCCAATGCCCAGCACCGAGTGGGGCTCACAAAATGGCAGCTGTTGTGCAGTCAGGCCCATCCCTACCTTGTGGCCTCTGTGACTTGAGGACACGGCACACCTGGAGCAGTGACGCCGCCACCCCTGTAAACTCGTACCCCTGCGATAACTATCACTCTAGAGATGTTGTGGGAAACTGAGACCCAAAGCAGTGACCTTGCCTGAGGTCACCCAGTGACTCCAGCCATGGGAGGCCTGGGAGGTAAGCCTTGGTTTTTTAACTCTCAGGCTGTGCTACCCTTTGTGTGATGGCATATGTGACAGCCAGTGGCCCAGTGGGCTCCTCCTGCTCTTGGCTAGCAAATATATGATAGCCTGGAAACCCCAGGAGTTTCTGTGGGGGAATCTGCAACCCGTGGAAACAGGGTGGCAACACGGGGCAAGGCCAAGGTCTGGGTGTAGCCTTAAAGAGCCTGCCCCAATTTTAGGGCTGTTTTCTCATCTATGAAAAATGGGCGTACCGATATTCTCAGCCTTGTCTCTAGGGCTGTTCCGAGGCTCTGCCCAGAGGCTGATAATCCCAGCTACATTTTGCTGAGCACGTCTCTGTGCAGGCACTGTCCAGCTGATGTGATTTGCTCAAATAACCCTAAAAACCATCCCGAACTCCATGTTACTAATGGGGAAAGTAAAGCATGGAGCAGGTGAGAAACATCCCTATGGCAAGTAAGTGTTGAGCAGGATTTGCTCTCAGGGCTCAGCTACTCTGCAGCTCTGCCTCTGGGTGGTGGAGAGAAAAGAGTGGGGGGGGGGGAATGGT
>JAQZBX010010894.1:0-43595 GCA_029593785.1 Cabassous unicinctus | reverse complement strand
TCAGCCAGGGCTCTCTCAAGGCTTTTAACAATGATCCCATCTGTTTGACATGTGCGGAAAGGTGGGCTGGATTCAAATAATCTGTCAACTGAATCATATCAAAAAACACAGCAACCCCATCCTCAATTCCATCACACACACATACACACACACACACCAAAACAAACATAAGTGTGAGAGGAGAAAAACTTGTGCAGCACCCACCCTTGATGCCAGAGAAAAAGACACCAAACACGCCAAAGGCAACCCAAAATTACATATATTTATACATATATATATATTCTGTTGCTTGTTTGTTTATAACAAGCACCCACATCCCCAAGTTCTCTGACCCTCTCCCCCAAGCCCTGCAAATTCCGCAAGTGCACAGATTTGAAAGCTGGTAGAATCTGTTTTGAAATCTCCAACGAGAGGGTTTTTCCCCCTTTTTCTCACTCCAAAGCACTATCTGTGGCGATCAGACTAGAGCACGGTTGCCAGCAAATGCAGGAGGCCCCTTCTAGGGTACAGGCTTTCAAACCAGTGAAGCTAGAGGGAATGGATTTAAGGACACACAGCAGGAGCTGGCTGAATTCATTTTATTTTGACGGGGGTAGTTGGGAGAGGAATATCATTTCTGAAATGCCCAAGGAATGAAGGAAGAGGATATGGATTTCTTAAACAGTTTTTGCAAGAGGAACGGTGTCTTGTTGTGCAGGTAAATCTATAAGGCAAGGAATTACAGCTTCCGGATAAACCAGGACCAAGAGGGAGAGGGAAAGAAGGAAAGAGAGGAGGAGAGGGAGAGGGGATGGGGAGATGGGAAAGTGAAAAGAAGAAGGGAGAAGGACAGATGGGCGAGGGGGAAAGAGAGGAAAAGAAGAAGGAGCAGTGAGGAAAGAGAAGGGAAACGGGAAGGAGGGGAGAAGAGGGGGAGGGAGAAGAGGAAAGGCGTGAAACAGAAGGGGGAGGGGCAGGGGGACGAAGGAACAAGAGTCTGAGAAGAGAAAGGACTGAGAAAGGGAAGCAGAGAAAAGAGGAGAGAAAAGTGAAACGAGGAAATGAACAGAGAAAGAGATGGTGAGGCACTTAAGATAAGGAGACCGTGAAGCCATTTGATCCACATTGTTAGACCTAAAGAAATTGCAGGGGCAGGTGGGGAGAGAAATTATTAAATGGGGGCAGAGGCTAGGTTTTCCGTACAGAAAACAAAAGATACACAGCAGAGCGGCACTCGTCACTTTCAGTGACCAAACACATTTAAACTATCAGCTTCCAGGGCGTCAATGTTGTCTCTTTAAGGGGATCCCTACTGCTTCCACTCTCCCCCACCCCCCCACACCCCCTACTCTTCCTTCAACAGCCACCTCCACCTTATTCCTTTCACCTTTCTGTTCTCAGCATACCTTCCCCTGGAGAACTCAAGATTAAAATTCAGGCACCCACCCCTAAGACACCACTCTTAGTAGCCTCTTTCTTTCCTACTATCAGATAGACTATCCAAAGAGGGTCTTGGGTCCTTTCATCTAAAAATTGGACTGTACGTGCACTCATTTCAACCCAAATTATGCTCTGCCTTCTTTAAAACACAGGCCGCGAGGGCTGTTTTGCTTGTATTTGCTGCCATGGGGTGGGGGTGGGGGGAGTTGGGGGGAGGATCGGTCATTTTCCATTAGCATTGTCATCATTATTAATAAGAGTCTTTGAGCAAAGGGAGAAGCCAGTCCATGTTGGCTTCCACCTGCAGAATAGAGCATTAGCAGAGAAAGAGAGAGAAGGAGAGACCCCTTAATATGGTCACTGATCCTCTCTGATTTTCTGACTCCAAAATCTCCTCTCTTGAGGGAAAAGCTCATCTGGGAGCCAGCCAGGGAGCGTAGTAATAAAATCCTCCTAGAACACAACCAAATGCAGTGTCTATATATAGGAGCCAGATCTGTTTTAGCTACTTGCAGTCTAAAATGACACCCGGAAACAAACATTTCAGCAATATGTTTATTGGAATCTTATTCAGCTAGTGCTGGAAAGCGTGAGCTTCTCTGAAGGATTTCACTGGAAAACTCAGGGTTGTTGCTTTCTACCTCCCCCACCCCACCCCCAAGTTCTGGAGCCCTGAGCTAGGACTCAGTGGTTCTAACATCAATGGGGTAACTTGAGATTCCTTCCCGGTGGCCTACTGCAGCCCCCTTTTCCATGGGTGAGGAAACAAAGGTGAAGTCACAAAATTAATGGCAGAGCCAGATAAAGCATCTGAATCTCCTGAATCCCAGTCCAAGTTTTTCCTCCTCTGGCTATGCACTGTGACTTCCCCATCTTTGGAGCTGCCAAGCACGTCAGCTGGATGGAGAGGCAGTATCAAAGACTGGCCTTCCATGTTCTACATCCAGGCAACATGGCCCAGGGAATATATGTTGGTCATATGTGCTCTGTTACTCAGAATCACACAGCACTCAAAAAGGAATGCAATCTGGATTTCACTCTCCTCCTTGTGCATTTCGAGCCAAGAGAAGCCCTATCTTCTTGTCAAACTATTTGGTGCTCCTTATGTTAGATAATCATATTTTCTTTCTTTCCACTACACAATTACTATTACAAATTATTATTGATGCTAATGGCAGTATTTTGCAAAATGCCTTACATCCAAATAGACCAAAGTATTTCACAGACAGGTTAGGCTTCCCAGCACCTTGGGGGAGTAACAAGGTGGAGGCAACATGCCAGGGATCTATTTCCCCTAGTGTCAGTCCCTATTGGGTAAGTGTTTCCTGTAACATTTTGAGCCTTGGAACCAGCCTGTGGAGCCCTTTGGCTGGGGCAGTATTTAACAGTGATGCTGTATCCTGTTCTGATCATCAGAGGAACAATGGCTGAGTAGGGTTTGTGTGTTTCAGTGAGATTGCTTTTGCACCTGGATGGGCAACCTCATAACAAGAACAACAGGTCAACCTGTACACTTGCTTTTGCTTTTACATTTGTGCCTTCTTTCTTTCCTAATCACAACAATACAAATGCAAGGCAAGTGAAGTGCCCATTTTACAGATGAGGGCCCTGAAGCTGAAGGAGGTTAAGCAAATTGCCCAAGCATCTGCAGACAAAAAGAATAGAGCCAGAATGAATCCCAGAAGCATTTTGCTAAGTGAAAGAAGCCAGAATCAAAAGGCCATAAATGGTATGGTTCCATTTATATGACATTCTGGAAAAGGCAAACTGTATGGACAGAAAATAGTTCAGTGGTTGCCAGAGGCTGGGGATAGAGGAAAAGGTGAATACAAAAAAGCACAGAGATTTGGGGAGTCATGGACTATATATTATATTTCAGTAAATCTGAGGGAGGGAAACAAAAGGAAAATAGAGCTGGGAGAGAGTAAGGGTCTTTTGATTTTGAATCCAATGTTCTGCCTACATTCTGCAGATGTCCAAAGGCCAAATGAGAGTGTAGCATTGTTTGGCCATGGTCTGTACCTGAACTCTCACCTAAGTTCTGAGGGGACACTGAGGAACCAGACTGAAGAGAGCACAAAGCTGCTTTCTAGTCCCATCTCCATCCACATGACTCTAACAAATCAAATAACCCATCACCAGATGATCATTAGTCAATGATTATGCCCCTGTACTGCAATTACCTAGACAAATCAATGAACTTCTCCAAACTACCTCTAAATGAGGATATTGGAATAGATGATCTCTCTAAGTTCCCTTCCAGGTCACACTTGAGTTTCTCTAATTTTTCAGCCCATCTCTTCAATGATTCTCTTTTCTCAGTTGTGAAAAACAGGCACTGTCTGCTTCCTATAAACATCCCAGAGACCCAGGTATGTATTAGCATGTGGACACCTTTGGTAGTCTGGTCTGGGTTGAATAGTATCCCCCCAAAATTCATGTCTACCTGGAACCTGGGAACGTGACCTTATCTGACATAGAGTCTTTGCAGATACAATCAAGTTAAGATGAGGTCATACTGGATTAAGGTGGTCCCTAAATCCAGAAACTGGTGCCCTTATAAGGAGAGGGAAATTTGTACAGACACACAGATGGACGATGGCCATGCAAAGACAGAGGCAGGGACTGGAGGGATTTAGCTACAAGCCAAGGAACGCAAAAGGTGGCCACAACCACCAAAGCTGGAAGAGAAAAGGAAGGGTTAATCCCTTGAGCCTCCAGAGGGAGCTGGCCCTGCCAACACTTTGATTTTGTCCTTCTAGCCTCCAGAAGGTGGAAGAATAAATTTCCCTTGTTTTAAGCTGCCCAGTTTATGGTACTTTGTTATGGCAGCCCTAGGAAATTAAGTTCCATGCAAGTGTTTCTGGTGATGAGTCATATTTCAGTGCCCAGGCCCCTGCCCATCTGGCTTCACCTTCCCTTACATCCTTAGAGTTCCTTGCCTTCAGTTGGTGAATGTAGAAGGAGAGATGATCCATTTCTTAACCACCTCAGCTTGGAATAGACATATATCATTGGAAAGAAATAGCTAATGTCATCACATGGAAGCCAAGGGGCTAGAAATATGGTCCCTGGCCAGGCACCTGTTCCTTAGAATTCTACGCTATGGAAGGAAAGCACTATTCTTGACAGACAGCTAGATTCCATTGCCATAGAGAATGTGCTCGATCCTTCCATTATTTCAGGATGTGGCATGGGAGACAGAGGAGAGAGGTGGGAAAGTCCTGGCCTTGGCTGTGAGGTTCTGAAAGGCCTGGGGTAGTTTCTCAAAGGAAAAGTCAAGATTAAAGAAGTAAGCTAAATTAAAGCTCCATGAAAAGTCATAAACCAAATAGCCAGAAGGGTGTCTGGGGCTCTAGAAAGTGACTGAACAGAAGAAGCCAGGAGCAAAGATGAAGCTGGAATATGGGGCTCAAAATCCAGTAAGCAGAGACAAGAGAGCAAAGGGATTGAGAGAAAACACAGAGAGGTCTTGAAGGATTTTCTTCAACAGAGGTTACTACTTGGACACAAAGGAATGGAGGAAAGAGTCAGTCTAAGTACAAAGGCAGAGGCAGAGTGGAGAAGACAGTGGCACTTCCTTGGACACACTAGAGAACCAAAGATGGAATCTCCTTAGGAACCCAGCTGCTCTTCTTCCTAAGTTTGCTTCTGGAGAGCACCACCCCCAACACTGTGGGACCCAGAAGAAGCCAACACTGACGTTTGGAAATCATTTTGCCTCCATCTGAAATGGACAGAGTAGGGGAGTTATCATCGGTGGCTGTGAAATTCCTCCAACATTTTGAAAGTGCAGGATAAGGAGCCATAGTCCAGAAATTTTGGGAGGTGAAAAAGGTAAAATTATCCTTTTAAAGGAATTAAGGAACTCCTACTGGGGAAGTTTTGTAGATCTTAGGGCATTTTAAATATTTTGAAAAGGAGTTCCTGTTGCTAGACTATGTCATTAATTTTATTTTAATTGCTGAAATGTGGTCCACGTGTAAATATCATTTCAAAATGGGTATGCCCTCCCAGATGTCTTCAGGGAAGTAAGCAGATCTATGGAAAAGGAAATTTACTCTCCCCAGACCCATCCTAGCCCAACCTTTCTATATATCACAGTCACGGCTGGAGACAGGAAATCAAACCTAAGTTTGTCAGATGTGCTCCAATCCATTTAGCAGAGACTCTGTCCAATAAGTAGCTGGAAAAGTTCCGTTTTCTCTTCTACAGGCTCAACTCTAGGTAATGTGGCATAGTGGTTAAAAGGGCAGATGTTTTAGACTGAAAAGCATGGGTTTCACTCTGGGTTCTGCCCCCATTGCCTGTGTGATCTTGAGTAGGTTTCAGTGCCACCATAACACTGTGGCAATAACAGCAATGCCTTTGCCATAGGAGATGAGATGTAAAAGGAAAATTTCTCAGCACTTATAATGCACAGAGTAAGCACTTAATAAACATTAGTTTTACTAAAGAGGCCAACTCCTTCAACTCTTCAACCCTGCAAGTTTCATTCTTACTTTAAACTTTCAGTAACTCCCAAGAGTCCATTTTTATGTCATTTCTCACTACACTCAAAAGACAATTAATCCTTTCCTGTGCCCCAATTGCTCTTTCGTTTGTCCCAGTCCTAATAGTCCTACAAGCCACATTTTTCATAACAAATATTTTGTATTGAATATTCAAATGTAGTAAGACCTACCTATAAATGCAATTTTTACAACTTAAAGCTTTAACTATAAAATAAAAGAAACATTAAAGAAAATAATTTATAACAAAATAATATGAATTTCAATATGTAAGCATTTCTGACACAAGTACTTTAGAAGACAAATGAAATAACCAAATACTTGCACCTACTTATAATGAATGTTTGGATTTTGGAGAAATAAGAAAGTACTCAACAAATATTAGAGAGTTATACTGACATTTTGAAATAAGGGCTAACGAAGTAAACTTGCTCATATTTTTAGAGTCAAAGTGCCTACAAGAGCTCCAAATCAGACTGATGTAGGCATGGGGCATGGGTGACTCAAATAGTATGAGCAGTGTTACCATCAGTGAGGTAGTTTCCCAAGGTGGAAGACAACACTGAGCAAAATGTGTGAACAAATCAAAAGACAATCTTCCTTCGATAACCTGGGCAGTCACATTCCTGAGAATATATTTAAACTGTGCAAATAGTAAATAATAATAACTTTGTGTTTTTGTGTTTATATTTTAAATAGAGTTAGCTCCTAGGTTCAGATCATTATAAACGAGTTTTTATGTTTGGCAGGAATATCCAAGAATCAAGAGGCATATAGAAAAAATCGTTTTGTAGGACTATCCATGCATTATAGGATGTCTACAATCCCTGGTGCATCCACTGAATGCCAGTAGAACCCCCCAATCATTGTGACACCAAAAACACCCTCACTCTTTTCTAAAATGTCCCTAGGGGGCAATGCTTCCCCCATTAAGAAGCACTCATCTAAACCAAGGCCAGAAAAGTAAACAGGCCAATGTGGTTGAATATTTATATAAGTATTTGCTCCTGAAACATTGCCAAAATCCACAGGTAAGGAACTCAAGTAAGAGAGGCTTCTAAATGCATTTTTATGTTGTTTGGTGATAAAGCTGAAGCACATAATCCTCAGTAGTATGTATACCTTAATCACAAATAAGGATGTATAGAATACATTCTGTCCAATGACTACCTTTTTAAATATCATCCAGTGATCTCCTTGCTCAAGTGGCAGTTTACCTAACTCTACTAATCTCCCTCTACAGAAAAATAAATAAATAGAAAACAAAGTCCAGGATAATGGGCCTCACTCAAAACTCAAAGCATCAATTCTGGTCACTGGCTCCCAATGCTAAATAATGTGTCTCAAATTATCACTGGAAAATAGTTTCAGAGGCCAGGGCCAACACATGCTCTGAGCTATCCTTGGGACTAAAGCAATGGGAACTGGGAAGCCATGATGAAAATGCTGGTTTTCACTGGAAACACGTGTTTTCCACAAAATGCTACACATGCTTTGCTGGTCCGTTTGAGTTCTCACCTTCCTTTGTCCGAAGGACAAAGCTTACCAGAACCTGGTATGTGTGCTGAGCCTCATCTTATCGCAAGTTTTCAGCCTCTTCTTGCCCTCTGAGTTAGGTCTTCCTTCAATATAGAAGCAGTTCAATCATTATTGCCTTACCCAATCTTTCAGCAAACCTAAGTTGAACACCGTCTCAGTACCAGGCATTACACTAGATTCTGGGGATACACTGACAATAAGATATAAGAACTTCCCTGGATTGCCTCACAGACTTGTCAGGAGAAAGACATGAACATGGACAAAGTGTAGGTATTACAGTGAGCGCTGTCTTAGAAGTTCAAAAGCAGTGTTACTGAAGCAACAAGGATATAGCAACTAACTCTTCATGCTGTAATTAAGGGGGATTTTATAGAAGGCATTGATTTTGAAAAGGGTCTTAAATGAAGACTAGAGTTTGACAAGTGAAGGGCATTTCTAGAGAGGAAATAGCACATGCAAGAAGTCCCAAAAGCACTTTATTCAAACCCCTGAGAAAGAACTTATTGCAATGCCTTACCATTTATCCATGTTTAAGTCTTTCTCCCTAATTACTCTGTAAGGCAATCCAGGGTCTTATTACCTGTGTATCCCCAGATGAGAAAACCAGGCTTAATTGTAGAATCATGAAATATTATGATCATTGGGGAGAAGAAAGTCTTACAAAGAAGCAAATGGCTCCTCTCTTCCTATTGCCCTTCCTAGCCAGATGAGACCAGAAAGGACATACAGAGGTTGGACAGCATCCACATCTCTCAAAGATACAACACAAAATTGCATTTGGATTCCTCATTCCTCCATCCAGCATCCATCTCAGCCAAGTCCAGAACTGAACCAAAACCCTGGCCACAATAAAAATGTTCTGTGACTTCCTGCCCAGTATGGGTTCTCCTGAAAATTGAGCAGGATCTAAGTGGAGAGGAATGAAGGGCAGGAAATCATGTGTCCAGAGAAACCTTTGCTGACCCTGAGGGGAGAATGCTGTATTGGAGCACTGCACTCACTTCCTGATGCACAAATCTCCTATGCACATGCCCGAGTGTTGTAGCTTGAATTGTGTCTCCCAAAAAGACACGTTCAAGTCCTAAACTCCAATTCTGTGAATGTGAACTTGCTTTTAAATAGGCTCTCTGAATGTGTCATTAGTTAAGATGAGGCCAACCTGAATTATGGTGGGCCCTAATTAAAATTAACTGGTGTCTTTATAAGGACAGGAAATTTGGGCACAGGGAGACAGAGACAGGACAGAGACAGAGAGACAGCCATGTGATAGAGGCAGAGATTGAGTCATGCTGCGACAAACCAAGGAATGCCATGGATTGCCGGCCACCCGCCAGAAGCCAGGGGAGAGGCATCAAGCAGATTCTCCCTTATAAGAGGAAGCATGGCCCAACTGACACCTTAGTTTCATACTTCTAACCTCCAGAACTGTGAGACAATACATTTCTGTTGGTTAAGCTAACTAGTCTGTGCTACTTTCTTACAGCGGCCCTGGCAAACTAAGACACCAAGGGATGCCATAGCTTGTGAGGAAAATCCTATGCGGTACTCAGCTGGAGTCATAACTAGCATCCTGGTCATTCCTCTCTCCTCCTATGTGTCTTCCCTCTGCCCCAGACTATGAGCTGCTTACGTGTATGTGTCCCCAGAGCCTAGCATAGCACCTGGATAACAAAATAGAAGCCACATTAAATGTTGGTAGAACCGAATGGAAATAGATGCCATGTGGAAGGGATCTACTCTGTTGAGGGTGGCAGCAAATGTGGTTTCTGCTAGGTTAGGTGACTTGAGCCTATGCCTTCATTTTCCTTCACCCTGCTCTTGGCGACCTCGTCTCTGTTAGGGTCCCATAAATTCAGCCGGCCCCAGTTCATACCTACGCTCCATACCAACTCAGGCAGCAGATGGGAAAACTGGAGCAATTCTTGATTCCTCTAAGCTCTGCTAACAGAATGTTTCTCATTTGGTCAGAGTAGCATAAGTGTTTGGTGAGGGGCTTATCCAGCCAGGAAATGAAAGGTCTCTACTTAGCATCTATTAAACTGAAATCTCAATCTCATTCATCACCATGTGAGATGTAGGTAAAAGAGAGAGAGTTCAGACATGACTGAAGTCTCTTCAAGAATCTGAGGGATAATCTGTGAAGGTTATGTAAACAGGCCTAACTTAACCAAAACCTTTTAAACCTGGGAGGCCAAGCAAAAAGGTGTAAGACTTTCAGAACCAGAATCTCAGGTATTCTCTTACAGGAGTCTTCCTTTCAAAGACCTGTGAATGAAGAGCCACATGCAGGGTTTGCTGATGGCTTGAATTTATGAAGTATTGTCTAGCGATGAAGTAAAGGGCTTTCTAAAAAAAAAAAAAAACAGAAAAGATTACCTTAGTGTGAATTCTGCTCAGGGAATTTGAGGCTTGCTGGGGTAATAAAAGGCATGAAGAAAAGTGAGACTGATCCAAAAGAGAATGTATAAAGGTTATAAGTTTCATTTCTTCCTTCTCTTTCTCCAAAAGCGTGTCCCGAGGAAAGCGTACTTGGTTTAGCTTCAGGAAAAATCTTAATTGGAACATGGTAGATCAGGGTTCAGGCTCTAGAGTCAAAGTGATGTGGTATTGGAGCCCAGGCGTCGCCAGTATGATCTTGAACTCAAGTCTCTGCCTTCCTAACTCTTGATTTGCACTTCTATAAAATGGAGAAAAAACAATAGTACTTACCTCATAGGGTTATTCTGAGGATTAAATAAAATGATGAATGTAAAGTGCTTAGTACACTCCTGACACCTGCACATGCTTGAGAAATGCTAAGCATGTTGGCCTTAGGAGCTGTCCTGGCTCTATGGAGACTGAGTGGGAAAGGAGAAAAGGGAAGGGAGGTTTGGAAGAGTCAATCCTGTCTCTCAGGTGTTTGAGTGGGCAGTATAAATGCTAGGAGGGGAGGATGAAAGGCGATGAGATCAAAATAAGGTTTGTAACACTTTGATTCACTATGTTGAGATGATAAATAAGCAAAATTGAGGCAAAAGCCTTCCTCAAAGCATCAGAGCACCCCCTCCCCGCCCCCGCCTCAAAAAAAGAAATAGATACAGTAGTCCGGGGCTGGATAGTTGGCTCGGGGCAGGAAACTCAGGTAGGAGCAAGGAATCCATGCATCACAAAGTTAAATTATACGGCTAATTAGCAGTGGTCTAGAGAGCCAAGGAAGGTCAAGCTCACACTCTAGGTCTGGGCAGCAGGGCCAGGGTTCCAGAGGCCAGAGAATTCACAGTGGAAGCCTGGAACAAGGCTGTTTTTTCTGTGTTTGTGTTGGTCAAGCACTCAGGTACATGATTGTGGACAGAGCAGAGGGGGCCCCTGATTAAGACACCTCAGGAGGTACTTCCACAGAGAATTTGAAGGATTGCTCCTTCCACATTTGAGAAAGCACAGTACTTAAATCTTTCCCAGATTAATATTATTCATTGATTTACCTGTGCTAGGGAAAGAAGCTGCGTGCAACACACATATGCACACACACATGCATGCACACACTTGCGCACACCATACCTCTTTGGCCCTGAAATAGCCATCGTTTCTCCTTTCTGTTTTGAGAAAGTCAAAATATTTAACTCCTTAAGCACTGAACAAAGAAGGAAAATAAGTATGTGAACACAGAACTTGGTGCATGGGCAAGGTACAAAGTGTGTTCCAGTCTGTATGCCAGTATCTGTTGTGCCAGGCAGATATGTGGGAATTTTAAAATGTCAGAGTATTGAAAGTATTGAGCACTTCTTGTATTCAGAGAACCCACTTAAAATATATGCTAGATGAAATGGCATGAGAGTTACTCAAGTCCCATGAGAATAATTACAAAGCAGTGGGGACAGGGTGCAAGATGGTATGGCATAGATGAAAACAGTTGTCTCCCTTCACTTCCTAACACCTGAACCTTGTCCAGTGCCTTGGAGGGGGAGGCCAGTAAGCACCCAATGAGTCAACATTGAGAAGGAGAATTGAATTGGTATCAAATATACTCAGAGTAAAGGCTCAATCAGAGTACAAATTTATTTCTAGAACATGCTACCTCTCATTATCAACCTAGTCTGGAAGAATCTACAAAGAAGGGTCCCATTAGAAAAGAAATCCTTTGGGAAAGTATCTGCTCTACCTCTACAGGGATGTGAATGGAAGCAGTGTGGCATGGGCTCTGGAATTAGATAACTGACGTCCAATCCTAACTCTATCCTATGTATGCCCTCTTCTAAATTTCAGTCCCTCATTTGCAAAATCAGCATGGTAATTGCACCTTCTTCATAGGGTTGTGGGGAGATTAAATGGTTTTTATATGAATAGATGTTAGCACAGGACCAGGGTAAACAGTACAGATGCAATACCTGCAGTATTATTACCATTTGTGGTATATTTGTTGTATTAATGGCCCCAGTCCCTCATCCTTCCCTGTATTTATCTGTGTAATGCCCTCCCATTCTGTCTGGGCTTGGCCCTCTGATGGGCATTAGACAGTGGGATGTTAGCAAATGTGACAAAGCAGAGGCTTGAAAAGTGCTTGCACTATTGGGCTTCTTGCTCTAGCTCCTCTGCCATGGCCTTGGGAACATGTCAAGGCTAACATGCTGGAGGAGGAAAACCACAGGACAGGTATGAGTGATTCCAGTCATTCCAGTGGAGGCCATTCTAGATCAGCCAATGCTACCCATTTCCCAAACAAATAAGCAAATGCAACTTAGATCAACAAAGCCATCAGCCAACCCAGCTAGCATCAGAAGCATAAACCAGTCCAGCAGGGATTAGCCAAGTCCACCTTAGATCAACTAAATCCCACAAATTCATGAGCTCAATATAAATTTGTCTTCCGTGCCATCGAGATTTTATTTATTATGCGATTGTTATGCAGCATTATTGTGGTTATAGATAATTGGTACACTATCATTATTAATGTTGCTATTGTCATTATTCCTATAATTATATTCTAATAATTACTCTTAATAGGAACACAGAAAGCCTCACCCAGGCCCCACTTTGCTGTCAAAGGAAAAATGTCTTTCTCACAACCTGCTATTCTTTCTAGAGAAGGGGAAAAAAATATTAGACAAAATGTGCAGGTGGCTGCTTCTTCAGTACTTTTTGCCTTGTTTTCCTGACAGGTTGTTGCTAATGATGCTATTATTTTTCTTGTGAGCGGAGATACCCATGACAGTGTAACCTCAAAGGCCGTTAAGATGATTTGCTAATTAGTCTAATTAGTGAAGATCCCTCTTAGATTCTAGCTTAATATGTTCTTAGAACGACTTTGTGGTATGACGTCCCTAAGAAAGCACTTGTCAGGAGACCTTCCAAACTAGAGACCCTAAATGAAATCTGCCCTCGAGGCCTTCACTTTCAAATAATAACAGCCAGCTCTTAATCTGGGCCAAGCACTATGCTAAACACATTACATGAATTATCACATTTATTCCTTACAAAAATCCAAAAGGCAAGAACTCTTATCCCCAATGCATCAGGGGAAACTGAGGTTCAGAGAGGTGAAATGAACTTTACCAAGGCCACATATCTCCTAAGTGAGGTAGCTGGGATGAAAACCCAGGTCTGTGTGGTCCCGTTCTCATAATTGTTACAGAAGCTGTTTCTCTGGCTTACACCACACTCTCTCCCCCTCAGACCGGGGTGGGGGTCTTTTGCTTTCTCCATCTTCCCCTAACAAGGCTGTGCTTAGAAAAACCCAGAACACTAGCCCCTGGACCTCTTATGTGCCTTTAGGCCATTAAGCTTCTTTCCCCAAACTATTTGCTTGTTATGTCTCTGTTATCAGGAGAATTAGTTTAACTGAGGGACAGTGAACCAAAAATGGTAGTAGATTAAGCAAGATGGAAGATTTTAATTTATCTCTTATGAAAATGAAAACTGGAGGTCAGCAAAATAAGGCAGGTATGGGACCCCAGTCATCAAAGATCAAACTTCCTTCTTTCTTATCGTGCCACAAACATCAACACGTTTCTGTTTCAGAGTCAAACATGGCTACTTGAGCTCCAGCTCTTACATCCACATTCCAACCAGAAGGAAACAGGAAGAGGGCATGCTCCTTTCTTTTAAGAATATTTTCCTCATTTTTTAATTCTTCTACTTCATTTCCCCACATTTTTTATACTTTTCCCTTCACCTATTTTTTCTTTTTCTTTTCTTTTTTTTTTGCTTTTTTGCTCCCTTCTCCCCATCTTTCAAATGAAGTGGTCTGGAGAAACAAAGTGCTCATCTCATTTTCTCTTTAGCAGCTGAAGGTCTCTCAGTGGGTCCAGCCTTAATAAAATGGTGACCCAGACCTAGCCCTTGGCCAAGCCAGCATCTGTGGACAGAGGCGCACAGCATATTTCAAGCAGAACTACCACTTGTCCCCAAATAGCTCCCTCTGCAGCCTGCCCACATTAGCTAAAAATCTTTAACATTTGTCTTATTTCTTTGACTCAAGGTGTTATTTCCAGAAAGCCCCTGCCAAAATATGAAACCCATCCCTGGAAAGGGGCTCTTGATATAGGATTTGCGTACACCACATTGAGAATTTGTTTGTAGCACACTTCCAGGAGGAAAAGAGCAGAAAGCCATAGTTGTGACAGGAATAGGAAACGTTTGAGGTTTAAAATGCAGCAAAGAGCGGCCCCGAGGGGGGACATTAAGGATAAAAATCAGCATTGAGGAATGAAATGTAACCCTCACAAACTCCAGTTTGCCTCATCATGAACCACCACCATCATTGCCATGAGCAACTCTGCATTAACACCTCCAGTGCAGAGGCCACTGGGCTGAGCGGAGACGTTCCCATTCCTAGGTGGGGGTCCTCCAGACGGTGCTCTATAAATGCTATGGAACTGAATGATTATGCTGATGCCATGCCTCAGAGACTGAGACAGAAATGGGGGCAGAGATGGGTCCACAAGGAACACAGAGCACAAATAGTCCGGCAAGACCACAAAGCAAAGGGGGCAAGGATGTGTGGGTCTCCTGCGTGGGTGGTGGCCTGCATTTTGCCCTTGCTGCTTCCAAAGAGAGGGGACAGCAATGCTGCGTTGACCCCCAGCTGGGGATCCCTTCAGGCCTTTGGCCATATCTAAAGGTGACTGGATACCCAGGAAGTGTGTGAGCGTGAGACTTCCCCTAGCACACATTTGTTACCAGTGGCCAGGAAGAGAATCAAACAAACACCACCACGAGGAAATCAGCCACTATTTGAGCAGGTGCCCTTTTCCGAATGCAATTGCGTGTGTTCTTTTTTAATATCTCTTGTCCATCTGCTGGCCTTGTTTCCTCTGGCCCAGATTGGAAGGTTCCGTCACATTACCTGGACGGAGGTTTGACTATGCAGTCACCTTCGCAGAGCTGCTGGGACGTGCTTGGCTTTCCTAACACGCACACCCCAGGAAGTATAAATAGAAAGGTTGCTTTTATTTGTAGACTTAATGCTTATGGGGAAGCTGGCTCACAGGCATAAAAGCTTACCTCTTCCAATTCACTGAACTTTAGGCCCATAATTCTTGCAGTTCAGAAAATTAAATAGAGGTCAGCAATTTATGCCTAAGGTACCGGAGGTAGAGAGGGGGAACAGGGCTATTAAACCCGGCAAATGTGCTTTTGTGTTTTCAATTTTCTCTTGTTGTTTCTGCCGGGGTCTTCCACACCAAATTGCTGCTGGTTTATGGACTGAAAAACCCTGGTGTGAGAGGCAGCTTTTCTTCAGTGCCTCTGTCAAAATGTCAGGGCCAATTCCTGAGCCATGGGCAGGCTTTCCACAGTAGGTCCCTATGGATCCCAAATCCCCAAATATACCAATGCTGCAGTTAACATCAACCATCAGTCAATGCCCAAATTTTCCAGAGGGCTAGCTAATGTTTAGAATGAGTTCCCTAAATCCTAAAGACTACCCAGTTGATGATATATTTATATCTTCCTTAAACTGATGTATATAGTATCCACACTTCAGGTGGTAAAGAAATCCTGGGGATTGGTTTAAAGAGAAACAATGACACCTAGAACCTCTAACCAAAGTCAGATATCAGTTGCTTGTTAAACAGCGACCTTAACACATCCTTGTAAGGAGCCTTTACAAATGCTAGAAAAGAAGCTGCTCAGCTACCCTCCTTTATGAAGGTAAAACTGTGGCCAGTGCACTTGAGAAAATTAATTGAAAATCTAGACTCTGTGGAAATACTTGAAGAAGGCAAATACCACTTCAAGAAACATCATCAGTGCTGTATCTCCAGCACTGAGGACAGGTTCTCTTATTTATTGACTCTTTGACAATGACTCCATCTTAAGACCAGCCTTATACCTTGCTTATAAACATTCTAGTGCCCAAACAGAGCCTTTTCTCAGATTCCATCCTCGTTCAGGAAGTCCTGCTTCTGGCAGCCTTTGCCTTTGACACAATACACTGAAAACCAATGATGGTGAACCTTGAACATCCCACAGGAGCAAGTTGTACTAACTTGCATCAACACCATGTAGAGCTGCTGGAAGGAAGCCGGAAGAATCCAAGTTGGATCTGGCTTGCCTGCCTGCTGTTAGGAACCGTGTTGGTATGAACACTGCTGTTTACATCAGAAGAGCTCCATATTTGCTTGGCAAATAATTCAATACAAATTAGAACATTCAGTTCCAGTTTGGACTGGTTACCTCATGTAGGCTAAGTTCAAACTTTGGTTGTCTTTTCTGAAATGTCAGAGTAGCCTAAGAAATTGGGCCTGATGACACTTTCATGTGCTCATAGAATTGATTGTCCCATTGGAAGAAAGAAATCAAGATGCATGAAAGTAGAGAAAAAAGAAAAGAGAAAAATTCCCAAACTTCCTTAGCCCTATAATTACCTTGGGTTCCAGCTCTTAGACCCTGTTTTCCATACCAATTCAACCTCAATCTCTGAGAATACCCCCATGAAAGAAATATATACCCCTACGTCACAATTAGGCAATTTTTTCCAACTCTTCAGATTTGCAAACAAAGAAATTAAGATCCAGAGGTCTTAAGTGACTTATCCAAGACCACAAAAATATTTGGTAGAAGTCTCTGTTTCTCAGTCTAGGCTTCTTTCTATCATACCATAATTTAAAGGGAAATCATCTACAGCTCCTATTTACTATCTCTAAAATATGGATGGGTCTTAAGCTTAACAGATTTCATAGTTTCTGACTTAAGATAGACTTCAAGGCCTGAGAAAAGAGTAGTTTATTTAACTTCTCTTCCATGAAATTATAATTCCTAAGCCTGGCCATGTGAACTCATTGGGGTCATCTTGTCTTACAGGGACCTTAGGCTTATTTGTCTATGGTCTAAGAGCAAGTATCCTGCCAGACTCTGAGTAGGGCTGAATCGTAACCCTTATATTCTTTTGTGACCCATGTCAAACACCCACTTACAAAAATGAAAGACATTTCCAGGATGTGTATGAAGTAATGTTATTGAGTTTTATAGCCAGTTTCTGTGCATTAAGCACTGGAATCTCTCCAGTCTATTGGTATTACTTCTCCTGGCATCAAAGAACAGACTAAAGATGAAAAACTCTAAAGAAATATGACACAGATGGCAAAAATCAGGAGGAAAAAAAACTTGGCCTCAAGGGAGAGTAAGTAGCAACATGGATTCAAGCATGCTGATTAAAAAAAAGGCAAGTGGCCATCTTGCAGGGTTAAAAACAACCCCTCTGGTGGTGATGGATCACCATGCAGGTAAACGTTCTATGGTATTGAAAATAGAGCTAGCCACAAAATAATTTTTTTCTTCAGGTTTTTTGTTTGGGTTGGAGAATGCAGCATCAAGGACACATTTGGAAGAGATATATATGTGATGGAAGACAGAGCTGGCCTCCTGCAGCACTCATTCCTCTTGCACTGACTCTCTCACTCCCTTCTCCTCCCACCCTCCCCCTCCACTCACCCCAAGAAAGAAGAAAATGCCCTAGAACATTACATAACTGACATCCACAGCTCATAGATATGTGGACCTCTGTGAATTCAGCAGCCAGGAGAGCAGAACCAAAGCATGCTTCTATTGTCTGCCTCCTGTGGTTGATTGCAGGCTGCAAGGAGAGTTGCAGAGCAGGCTTGCAAACCACAGGGAGGTGTGTTCTGACATTTGGATGGACATCACAGAGATCAGGCTCTGGCTCTTTCTGAGACTCTCGGGGACACACTTAGAAAGAAATGGGCTGCTGGCTGCACTCTTTTACCTCTATTTCTATCCTCAGGTTTTTCCCACCTGTTTCTCCTCAAATTGACTTTTACCACAATTCCAAGTCACACTCTAGGGAAAAATCTAAAGAGTTTCCTCCTTCCTTAATCCTCTCCACTACATTTCAGCAAATCTTTATAGAGTGCCTACTATGTATGGATTACTGTACTAGATTATCTTGGAGATTATAAAAAAGAAAATGAATGACCTGTTTCCTGCCCTCCAGGGACTTGGAACAATCCAGTTTGCAGAATGAGCTATTGTGGCAATAACTAAAGGCAGGTCTTATTTAGCTGCAGGAGATTAGAAGAACGAAGATCAAGGAATTCTTCATGAGGATTTAAAGGATGGCACGATCTTGATCAGGGTGGCTTGCAGGAAAAGGCATTCCATGGAGAAGGCACAGTAGAAATAGAAGCATAGAGGTGGGAAAGCAGGAAGTGCTTGGGTAAAGTACAGGATACAAGGAAAAAGTCATGGACAAAAAGGTAGGTTGGGGCTAAACCAGGAGAGTCCTGAATGTCAGACCGGGGACTTTGGATTGGAGGGAAGGGAAACTGTTGCTGTAGTATGAATCCAATCAATCAGATGAAACAAAGAAAGAGAGGTTGTTGTGGTTGCTAATGAGTTATGCATCACTGATCTTAAGAGATGATACTTGTGAAAGACAGCATGTCCAAAAGTCCACTTGAATGGGCAAATTGTTTTTCTTTTCACTCAGTGTTTGGGGTCATTGTGTCCCCTAAAGTCCTGCAGGAATAACGGAAAGAAAATCAACATTTGAGTCAGAGAGACCCATATTCAAAGGTACTTCTACCACTATTTAGCTGTGGAACTTTGAGCAAGTTTCTTTTTTTGTAGCTGATATGAATTTGTTCATTTCCTTGGATATAAGAAACATTGCATTGCCTTCTTTTTCTACACCAAGTTAAATCCAGCTCTGGATCTCCACCAACAAGCAATAAATGTGCTCTCTGTAATGTATGGGGGAAGGTGAAAGTTGGGGAATGAGCTGTCCCTCCAAAGCAATGTTCAAGCACCTCACAGGGCTTGTGTAGCCAAGAGAAAATGGTGAGGAGCCTCTGTTCTTCAGTCCCTTTGTGCAATCTGAGTTCTTAATGTCTGAGCCCTCATGGTCCATGTGAAGGTGGATGGTTCCATTTCCTCCATGCCAGACTTGGCATGGCGATCTGTCACTATGTATCCTCAAACGTGGCAGTGGAGAGTGCCCAGCTGTCAGAGGCAGGACTGAGCCCCCAACACTGACAGGACCTGCTCCTACCCAGCCGTCTCTCTGTCTCCTTAAGCCAGGTTTACCTCTTTAAATCAAAACCCCAACTCAGGGGAGTTTCTTCTGAATACCTGGACTTCTTTTTTTTCAGCTTTAGGGAAATAAAAAAAGCCATCAATCAACTCCCAAGGCAAGGGAGTCCAAAAACCTGAACATACAGGCTGACCATTCTACCTGTAGGCTTGGGAGCAGAAGGAAAGGAACAAATGACTTTCATTTTTCTGAGCATTAGTGAGTCATGCAGTCAAAAAATATACATTGAGCATATACTCTGTTAGGGACTGTGCTAGGTACTCAGCATAAAGTGGTGAAAGCACAGCTAGAAGTCCTCTCCTCATACAACTTATATTCTGTTATTATTGATCTGAAGCAAGAAGGAAGTGGATAGAAATATCTTAGAAAATTATTCAGCTGCAAACAACCTAGATGAGCCTCAATTTTCCCCTCTCCAAAGTGGGAACAATGCTGCATACCTCATGGAGTTGTTGGGTCAGATGTGATCATGTATATAAAACATTCACTATAGACCCAACCACACACAATGCTCAGTATAGCCATAGCGTTGGCTTTCTGGACATGGTATTTGAAGCAAAATACTATTCCTCTTTGATACTTCCTTCAATGCCTGCTAAACTCTTGCTGCATTTCTAAAGAGTCCTTAGATGTAATTAGGCTTTTTTGAGCACCATTTCCAGATCCTTTTACATATGTTCTCTCATGTTATCACCACTTCACAGGGGAGGAAACTCTGGCAGAAAAAGCAACTAGTTCAGGCCACACAATTAGGCAGAGAGTGAGAATTTGAACACATTTCTTCCAATCCCAAGCCCTGTCCTTTTTCCCATGTCTCATCATTCTCTTAGTAGCTCCACTGAAAGTACCTCTTTCATTTGCCTAGTTGTCTAGGCTCTCAGAAAATAAGTAGGTATAACAGCTGCAGAGTCTGTGGCACAAAGGCAGAGCAGTTGTATTAGTCATCAGGGGAGGCTCACTGCTGTAGCAAACCCCTAAACCTCAGTGTCTTAATTCAGTAAAACTTTATTTCTCCCCACTTGCCAGTCTAATGAGTTAGAGTCACACAATCCTTCAGAAACCAGACTCTTTCCATTGTGTAGTTCTACCATCTTTTAGGGTTTTTCCCTCTGCTGCATTCAGCCTGCAGATGGGAAAAGAGAAAGAGCTCAAAGGATTACACTAGAGTTTCTTTATGGGTTAAGATTGCAAGTGGAATGCACCAGTTCTGTGCACATTCTAATGACCAGAACTTAGTCACATGGTCACACCTAACAGCAAGAGAGGCTGGGAAATGTAGTGTAGCTGTATGCCCATAAGGAAAAGGCAACAGGGTTTAGTGAACATCAAGCAGTCTTTGCCAGAGTGGCATACAAGCAAAAGCCCTGGCTTTTGAATGGCAGCAGTCTCCTGGGGATTATCAACTCTTGGAACACTCCACATCCACAAAATAGGGGACCCCAGAGACCATTTTTTTGCAGGGCTGTTGCAAGGAGTACAGGAAACATGCTCAGCTCCTGAAACCTAGTAAGCCCTCAGCCAACAATGACAGAGGAGAAGCAGCAAAGTATGGTGAAGAAAACATGGCCTTTATTCCCCTCACCAGCTTTATGTCATTGGGCAAGTTTTAACATCCAAGAGCATGGAACTGCATCTCAAAAGGATGGATATTAGTAATCCACCATTACTCATAAAAAAGCAGGGAAGGGGGAGCGGATTTGGCTCAAGCAGTTGGGCGCCCGCCTCCCACATGGGAAGTCTCGGGTTTGGTTCCTGGTGTCTCCTAAAGAAGACGAGCAAATGCAATGAGCTGACGCAATGAGCTGACACAATGAACAGAGACAATGAACGGATACAACAAGCAGAGACAATGAGCAGACAATAAGCAGACAGACGAGGGTGCCATCTTGGGGGGAGGGGCGGGGGAAGCAGGGAGGGTTACTTGAAATTAGAACTGGCTTGAAATCTCAGGATAAATGGTTACTTATATACATCCAGAGAAACACACAATAATTACATTGTTAGTAGAAGACCTGGGAAGTAGTACTAGATAAGTATCTTCAATAAGAAGTATGATTTTCAGGGAGACCAGTACTTCCTTCCCCAAAAATAGCCCTCTGATACATGATCTATTTCTGAAAATTTGCAAGTAGATAGAATTTTTGAAATGTTAATCATATCTTGAAGATTAAGACAGTGGTTCTCAAACCTGACAGTATATCAGAATCATCTGAGAAAATTTTCAGAATTACAGAGGGAGCAGGGACCAGAAATCTGAATTGTTTTAAGATTCCCAGGTGGATCCTGAGGTAGACAGACTGGCACTGGTTCATTACCCACATTGAGAACCTCTGGCCTAAGGTAGTAAAAGAAATCCTGAACATCTTTTTGCCATACATATTTATCTACTTTGTAATATTTCAAATAAAGTAAAATACTGTCCTAATGTATTATCCCTTTCAGAGGGCTGATCTACACAAGCAAATGCACCAGAATGTGAATAGAGACACTTTGAACAAGAAACCCAAATGAAGACATGGGGCTGGTCAGAAGTCAGAAGATTTTTACTAAATTAAGTGATTAATTCACTCATTTAGCCAATAAATTATTAATGAGCCATTTGGTAGGTGCTATGAGATTCTAAAGATGAATAAGATATCGTTCCTATCTTCAAGGAGACAAAGAAAGAAAAGACACAGCCACCGCTTGCTTTCCCACAATGCTCCTAAAATTTTAACCTATAATATTTTATTAAGAGCAAACGTAACTCCAGAACAAGAGGCCACACATCAGCTCTCTCGATCACACTTCATTCACCTGGAGGTAACTTGTGTATCCTAGGGTGAATAGTCTCATTACTCAGCAAAAAAAGATAATGCCCTATCAAAGGCTACTTCCTCCAGGAAGTCTTCTCTGATCACCATAGTCAAAAATAACAGTCTCCTATGGTAGGTATTTTATTTATTTGAGGTCACTACCCTAAACAAGTACACTTATTTTAACTTTATCTTCCACTCTTGTCGTGCTGACTTATTATAAGACTGTTTTCTCTGAAGTGTTTTCAGGAAAAAATTTCCATTAAAGTGTGCTGGTCATACAAGTCTCTTTCCCATGATCTGAGTAACAGCCTGTGGAAGCTAACATGCCAGCCTGTATCTTCTTGGCCCATTACACTTTTGGTCACTGAGTCATCGCACCAGATTACAAAGGTTCCCAGCCAGGGAGGGTGCCTCCATGTGGTCAACTACTTTGGGCTGAGTGCATTCTGCAGCAGGGATGCTTTATCCTCTATCTTTGCCATTTGTTTTGTGTTTAATGACTGAAAGCTTTTCTGCAAATGATAGTGCTGGAAAGAAATAAGGAAGTACCAATCTGGATGTTAAAAGGTATGTTTTAGAGCAGTTTGAGAATTTGTCAAAGAAATGGTCATGGATGAGAAAAATAGAGGGTTAAAAGTCAGCAGGCAATTATAGATTGGTGGGAGTCCTTTAATATAAGGAGGGGCCTAAAATCATCACTGGAGCTTGAGAGGACTGACAGGTAATTGTATAAATGGGACTGAAGGAACACTGCGGGTCAAACCTTCAGAGAATTTGCAGCGGAGAGAATAGCCATTTGCCAATGTACAAAAGGAGGAACCTAATTCCATAGGGACTGTACCATGAATAACCCCTATATCCCTGATTCAGTGAGAGCTCCCAATTCCAAGAGGGCAGCAAGCCTGCTAAAATGGGTTGGCATGATTGCTTTATTTCTGCTACTGAATTGTAAGCTCCTTTAATAAGAAATCCCATATCTCATTCATATTTGACTCCCTCACAGTCTACTACAAAGCCAAAAAATTAAAAATGAATGAATGGATGAATTTATAAATTAAACAGAATACTCACCATCTCTGACAAGTCACTTAGAAAATTTAAAAACTGAGAAGTTCTGAGCACAAATCATTTTTATCAGAAATTTCCCATGTCAGAGATTCCCCAAAGGAGGCTAACAAGACAAATAATATTGAGCTGGTGATAAATCAGGCTTACTACACTCTGCAAAGAGGCCCAAGTTTGTCACAGGCTTACTTTCAGGGACCAGAGATAATCTGACAGTCTCTGGGTTCCCAGTAGTGCCCCATACCCACTGTCTTAAATGAGAAGAACTGGGTAAAGTTTAGCTCCCATCCAAGGGAGTAGTTCTACTCAGGCCCCCAAAAATAGACTTCTCTAGATGTTAAAAATGGGACAATGGCGTTCTGGGGAACAGACAGAGGTGGAGGGAGTGGAAAGGGCTGGTGCTAATTAAGATATAGCAGCAATTACACCTTGGATGTGGTTCTCAACCTCATAAAAAGACGCTAAGGCTCATCAGCCTACTTGGCAGCTCCCCAAGAACAAACTTGTTTGTATTTTCTCTGGATGAAGTGCCCTGGAAAACCAGGCTGGAGATTTAGCTCCCCCTGGTTCACAGAAAGGCAAGGCACACACAAACAGGTACACAGAGAAAGCCAGGCATATCCCATGTAGCAGAGGAGAACCTTTCCTAGTGGATTCTGCCCAGCGAGTAGATTCTGCCCAACTTCACGTCAAGCCAAGAAGTTGCTGGGTTTGATCTTAAGAGGTTGCCCACCCCTGTCCCCAGTTTGCCGAGGCCCACAAAGATGTTCTGGCTAACTGTTCCCAGGCCTACAGGAGGGGGCTGATGTGGGGTGGGAGAGACTCTGACAGGAGATCCAGAGAGGAGATCCAGAAACTCTTCCCTCCTCATCCAGGAAAAGTTGAAGAGTTGGAAATAAAGCCAAAGCTTTACCTCCACCCCCTTGAGAGGAAGAATGAAGAGGTATAACAATGCATCAGGCCAGACCCAAGTTTATTATGTCTGATCTTCCAGAATCCCACCCAACACACAGAGAGAGAGACCCACATTGGGCATCTTTGCAGGAAATGGCAGTGAATTTAGTAGGGAAAAAAAGTGAGTGAGTGAGTAAAATATTACTATAATAGCCGGCATCATAATTTCTTCTTGGGGAACAACAGTCTTTGCTGAATAAAATACCTTGATAAGATGCTTGAAATGAAGGGTGAGACTTTGAGCATAATAAAAAGATAGGTAACTGTTCTATATGAGAAAATGAGAGAAATTTGTTTTGCCACTGAAAGATGGAAGGAAGAGATTGGAAACGTGACATAGAATAAGGCTCAGGAAGTACTAGGAGGGATGTTGCTTGTGGAAATTCCCCACTGGCAGGGCAACCAAACATTTTATGAATGAAGGTAGTCTCAGGTTCGATTTGAAGTTTATATCGCTACAATTTAAAATCCTCTTCTCACATTCCCAAATTCCATAATGTCTCCTAATCACACAAATTGCTTTTATGAGAAGAAATTGTGGAAATTAAGGGAAGGTTTGAAATTCGTGTTTAGGATTTATAATATGTGAAACAACAAAATGAGAGAAACAGTGAGACTATCCATGGAGGAAGCAAGAGTTTGGAGCGAGAGGTAACAAGGAGAAAATAATTCCCCAGAAATTCAAAGTAATACTGAATTTTTTTATTTAAAAAAAACTTTTTATTAAAATGTTTTTGGAAGCGAGCAACTGGAATTGCACAGTTTGTTCAAATGGTCCATGCACACAAGTGGCTTGGAGTACAAGTGGGAAGTCCACAGCCAGCCTGGGGATCAGAAAGCTGAGCAGGGATTCCCAGCTTGTGGTCTTAAGTAGTTCACCGCCTCCCTGTAAAGTGCGGCTGAAGGCCGGGTAAGAGTTGTTTTCAATCCAAGGTCCTAGGACAGGGGAGGGGAAAGAGCAGGATTCTGGGCTCAGCATCCCCTTTCCATCCCTTCCACCTACCAGAGCCTTCCCCTGTACCTGCTTATCTGCTGAGGGTCCATGGTAAATAAAGTTAGAAACTATGGAATTCCCTGCCTCTGAGACCCTTCTCTTGCTAACAGTAGCATCCCAAGACACATCTTTCACAGCACGTGGAACTGGTGGTTCAAGCCAATTTTATTCATATCTCAAGAAGAAGAGAGGGTCCAGCTCATCAGAGTTTCAGTACTAATAACAAAAGTCTGTAGGGGAGCAGGTGTAGCTCAGTGGTTGAGCACCTGCTTCCCATGTAAAAGATCCTGGGTTCAAACCCAGTTATCTCTTAAAAATAAAATAACAATAAAAAGTCTATATATCCTGAGATTCTCTAGTTTATGCCTACTCCACAGAAATCACAAGAGCTCATCTTCACTGCCATAAAAGCTACCCACTCTTTCTGGAAGTCCCCAAGTGGCAGTCCTGATATATTCCAAATAAAGGTTATCTGCCACCACGTGTTGGCCTTTGCTTTTACTTCTTCCCTGCTTAGGATCCCTGTAGTGTCAACATTCTGCAAAGCCCCATGACAGCCTACCTCTTACCACAGGTGTTACTTCAAGTGGCTGTCCTCTACCTGCCCTGACCAAAGTTGAACTCCAATTAAGTTACTCCCTCCAAAGTATGGCGATTCCACAAGTTTTGATCATCTGCCACTGTATAACAATCCATCTCAAAATGCAGTGGCTTAAAACAACAATTTATTTCTCATGATTCTGTGGATTGACTGGGCATTTTTTCTGCTTCGTGTTGTGTCAGGTGGGGCACGAGAAGGATTGGAAGATCAAAAATGGCATCATTTAATGCTGGCTACCAGCTGTGAGCTCAGTTAGGGCTGTTGGCTGGGAGTTTTGGTTGTCCTCCTGATGGGTCTTCCCAATGGTTTCTTGGGCTTTCTCGCAGTACGACATCTGGTTTCCAAGAAGGTGCTTTACAATACAGGTGAAAGCAGACACTATAGCTCTATCAAGGCCTGGCCTTGGAAATTATATAGCACCATATCTGTTTGTTCTATTGGTCAGATATAGGAGGAGAGGAAATATATACTGTTTAGTCCTTGATGGGAAGAATGGCAACAATAACCAAAAAAAATTAGCCACCTTTTATCCACCACACCACCTTACTTTGCCACACATACACACGGACACATATTCCAGTCCTATGCTTTCTTACCCTGTATCCCAGATAATGACTTTATTTCCAATCTCCTGCAGAGAATCTGTGTGGGAATTACTCAGTCTATTTCTATTGGCAGCTCCCTAAGCCTTAGCAACAAGTCCAGGAGAGTCTGATAGGAGGACTTGTCCACTGAATCAACACTCCCCTGCCAATCAGTCTCCTCCCCAAGCTCCACACCTCCTCTGAGATCATCCTATTCATCACAAGGTTTGTGTGTTCTTTTGAAGCTTTTATTTCATTTGCTTACCCCAAAAGCATGATTTCATCTTAATCAGAAAGATATACATGTGCCATTTCTGATAAGGGGTTAATTATTAAATGTCTCTGCTACTTATCCAGTGTTGGCACAGAGATGACAAGGTCTTCAAAGTCCATGATAGCTATATATCACTGAAAGTTTCCCAAATCTAACTCAGCTCAGCAATTCTGCTTTCTGAAATTCTGACTTAACTGCCTGAATCTGGACTACTTTAGAAAGATTCCCATGAGTCAAGTTTCTGATTCGAACTGAGTTGAGATAGTTCAGAGTTTTCTGGGAAGCTTAAAGGGTAGAAAATTTCCCCCTGAAACATTTTACGAGAATCATTTGGAATCCCCAAGAGGCTCTAAAGCACTATACCTCTTTCCAGCTTATAGGGAGATCTTCCTTGTGCTGGTTTGAGTCTTTTGTGGACCCAGAAAGTCCTGTCCTTAAAATGAACCCATTCCTGTGCCTGTAAACCTGTTGTAGATGGGACCTTTTGATTAGATCACTTTAGTTAAAGGTTCTTTGATTAGATTGTAGGGCCCAGGGTGGGTCTTAATCCTCTTACTGGAGTCCTTAAACAGAGAACTAAAAAGCTGCAAGCACACAGGAAAAAAGCCTCAGAGAGAAACCCCAAGAGGCTCAGAGAGAGGTCCCAGAGGTCAGGAATCAGTGGAGCACAGAGGCATGGGAAGAGGCCCCCCAGAGGCTGAAAGAGATGCCTGGAGGACAAGCCATATGCCTGATCACCCATAGCTGAGCTCAGGGAGACGGTAAGCCTGGAGGAGAAGGCAGAGACTGGCAGAGCCGCCATTATTTCCTGCCATATGCAAGATCAACCACAGCTGAGCGTGGAGAGAAATGTCTTGAGATAACACCACCATGTGCCTGATTGCCCACAGCTGCAACTTGGTGAGGCAGCATCTCTTGATGATGCCTTGATTTTGACACTTCCATGGTCTCATGACTGTAGGCTTTTAAGTCTTTAGCCTAATAAATTCCCATTATAAAAGCCAACCTATTTCTGGTATATTGCTCCCAGCAGCTTTTAGCAAACTAAAACAGACCCTGACTGGCCTTGTATGTGACTCCAAGATCAGGAAGAAGCCTATGAAGGAGAGAATAAAAAGAGATAGGAGATAGAGTTGGACAAGGAGGAAAAGTAGTATAACATTTCAAATCCTATTTTGTCACTTGTCTACGGTAAGGCTAAAGCTGTTAAAGTTGCAAAGGGATGGCTCCTCTTTTCCTTTCTTCAGACAAGATTCTAACCTGGTTCAACTGCTAAGACCTTGCCTCAGGATAGTTAAGTGTTAAGCAAGTTGAACCTAGTTAAGGTAAACTCTTTCCCTAGTCCAAGCTTCTCAATTCAAACTGCTCTGCTCCTCTCTCACCTTATAGAATAAATGCAGTCAAGAAAAGCACTTGATAACAAGCAAACAACAGAGTGTCTTCCTATTGTAGCTTCCAGCCAAATACTGACTTTCTGCTTCACTGTCTGGTTATGAATATTAAAAAGGAAAAGATGTTATCAGCAAACATGGAGAGTTCATGATAAATCACCATACCTTGGCTTATATTGATTAATTGCAATTTTCTATCCAGACAAATGATGGGCATTCACTCTGTTTCCACTTCCTAGAGATTATCAGCAGCTAACTCTTCCAAACACCTAGATGGGAAAACAGGAGCAACTCAGGACAGTGAATGGTGGTTTGCTGAATGCTCTGCCTTATTAGTTTTTCCTATCATCATCTCACAGAAAAGGAAATTTCTAATTCAGATGACCCTGGACCTCCATCTGGAGGCAAGAACAGCAAATAAGTTTTCCTCTAATGAGAAAATGGTATAGAGCAAGAAGAGCACACAGCATTTCATCCTGTGCACCTTTGCTCCTGCTTTTGTTCTCATGACCACATCCTCTCCCCTCCGGCCTCTCTGTCTCCCCCCACCCTTACGTTCTTGCCCATCCAACTCATCCTCAGACTCTATCTTCTCTAAGACTCTAGCTGACCTTCTCCCCTCCTTTATCCCTCCCTCCCCGGACCCCACAGGTGAAGCCAAGTATCACACTTTTGTGCTCTTTGTGGTTATGCACACTCCCACTACTACACTTCTACTGAGTGAAGTTAGCTGCCCACGGCCTTTCATCTCCAGTAGGTTGATAAAGAGCAGGGTTTATGTCTTATTCTGATCTGCATCACTAGATCCCAACTCTATGTCTGGCACATAGAAGGCATTAAGTGCACACTGAACTGAACTGAATTCACATCTAACATACTGCTGTGTGGCTTTTAGCCTCCTTTTCCCTCAATCTACTGGCTATGCTGTATTACTATGTGTCATAAATATGGTGCTCAGTTAAGTGCATCTCAAAGAAGTTTTAAGCCTGCCTGGCCTTTTCTTTCTAGAACTCTTACATCACTGTAATATAGCAGCAGTGGTTTCTTATTACTTTTTTGACATACCCTTTGAGTTGCTTTTCCAGGAAAAAGTATGCTTTACTGAGTCATCCATATTGTCTCCGGAGTTTCTATTGAGCTAAAGGCAGATGCTCATGAGATGTCTGTCCATGCTGGGAATGCGGACTCACTGACTGATAGGACCAGCTCATGACTTGCCCTCACCAGGCCTTTACACACACATTTCTTAGCCATGCCGGCTCAGGAGAGTGCCAATTTGCACATGGCTTCTGAATTAATCCTTGAAAAGCTCATATAGGATTTTCAAAATCTTAAAGACTCTTTATTGGCTTTCAAATGAATAGAATTAAAAATAACTGCACTTAAAAGAATTATTTTCTACTTCCTTTGAAATCACCAAAGCCAAACTTCAAGGTCTTCTGGTGAGTTTCTTTTTTGATCTATCAAGTTTTCCAAAATCAAGGGTAATCCACAAGGGCATTACAGTCTTTTGGTGACATTCTAGTCTATTGGGGTGGACCTCAAAGAGTCTCTGCATTTGGGCTTAATTATTTTAGCACAGGGCAGATGGATACTTTCATGAGTATGTAAGGCTTGCATACTCTTCATTTCCTCAAATGTGCTAATTTAAAATCAGCAAAAAAAGTCATAGAAAGTTCTCTAAACTGGGAGTTAGGAGACCTGAGAGAAGTCTCAAACACTTTATAGAAGGAGATGGTACATGAATAACTAGCTAGCTAAGTCGGTAGGAAGGTAGCTAGCTAAACAAGATTTCCCTACCATTCCTTTGCTACTAGCTAGGAATGACTTTAGATAAGTCATTCCTAACCATTAGGTCTCAGTTTCCACTTCCCTAAATTGAGCAGGGTTGGGCTGAATGATCTCTAAGCTCTGTTTAAGCCCTTTGAGTCTATGAAATAATGAATGACATACTTTCCTTCCCATCTTACCTTCCCCTTTTCACAACCACTGTCTCTCCACATTCCCTGACATCCTCTTTCATGACACCTTTTCAAGGGGACCCTCAACATACAGAAATTGGCTTCCTTAAACTTCATGTCTTTATTGCCCTGGAATTCTGAGCTCTTAGTTTATGGCCCCTTCCCCCATGGCAGCCTTTCACCCTTCAACTTTTAAATGTTTCCTTCATGTTAACAAGTACCAAAGAAAGGCACCTGACTTCCTTGTTTCCTGTGATGAATGGTTCTGAACTGACCTGAAAAGTTAATGTAAACTTTCTTAAATGCCTCACTCACCGACCTACCAAGAAACTGAGCTTCTAGCTCACCCCAGCTGACAGTCATCTGTTTTTAATTGCATCAGTCCCCATATTAGCCACAGGCTTTAGTTTCACAGCCTGGGATGAGCAGTCTGAGGAGACTGCCTTTGCTAACCTTCCCCAAACACCTCCAGCTTGAGAGGAGCTGTCATGGATGTCTCCTCACATTGATAGTTTTCTTTTAATATTAATAAACATGGAAGTATTTTTCTCTCCCCCACTTGAAATGTATATATTCATTCATTAAAAGGCAATGATGTTGCTGAGGTAATGGCCTGTTGACAGATTTACGGCAGGAACTATCTCACTGCCTGCAGGCCTGTGCGTTTTAATATAATTAAAAGGCTTCTGTTTGGAATCTTGGCTAATTAATATTCATGCTTCCCTCTTTCCACCTGCCATTCCTGATTTGCTGTCTTTTAGGAGATTGATCATGGCCCAATTAACCCCAGCACCAGTCAAAAGCCAGGCAGACAGCAAGAGGAAAGGGGGAAATGCTACTGCAGTGTTGGCTTTTTAATGAGAAAAGAGCATTTAAACTAAAAGAAATCTTTTCATAGTTTATAAGAAAAGTTAAGGAAAAGTCTCTATAAATATGGGAATTTTGTAGGATGGAAAAGTTGTCCCGGGATTGTAGATTCAATTGCTCACACTGAAGCGAGTTCAGTTTACTGATCTATAGGAGTTTTAACAAGTTTCTTTCATGCCAGAAGTCACAGAACAGGAACATGGAGAAGCAGTAACAGATTTTTTTTGATGGTGAAATAAAGATGAAAATGGTAGTGACAAGTTTCACTGCTCAATAGCTGAGAAAAACCATTCACACAAATGAATGTGATTTGCCTACATGGGACCTTAGAAAGCCAATCTGATTCCTGAAAATAATCACACTGGCACTTAGTTTGATTTGCCTTTACTATCCTTTAACACCAAGAAATATAAATGGAAACTTTTGCCTTAAAGAGAAAAGACTAAAGGTGTGTGTTAGTGAGGAGGCAGAGTGTGGTTAAGTGATGAGGATGGGGTGTGTATAATAAAGCTTGCCTCAGTTATGTGAAAGCCTGTCACAAAGGAGAGAATTAGACTTTCTCTGTTTGACTTCAATAGATAGAAATGGGAATCTTAGCAGCATTTGTGATGAGATACTCAGCCATGGAATTGGGCTAAGGGCAGATCAAAATTAAGAGAAGGAAGAAATGGTTTTAGGGCTCTTCCCCATCCTCAAGAACACACTGTCCAGTGATGAGAAGTGCCACAAAAGAAATTCAGCAAACAGAACAACTCACGCTCGAGCTAGCTGACTTTGGCCAGGTTACTTCATCTGATGAATGAGGCTCATTCATCAAATTGGGTAACATTACCTCCTTCAGAGGGTTGTTGTGAGGATGAAGTGGGGAGGTCTTTAAAATGCTTAGTACAAGGCTCAGGAAATATTAGTTCTACTAATATATCCACAGCAAGGGGGTTTTGTCTTTTACACTATGGAACAAGCAGCAGAAGTGACAAGCCTCTCCATCTCATAGTGAAGAATATTTTCCCTAAAGGGAGAAAGGAAGGTGGGGTGGGAAGGAAATCAGCTCTCTTGGCTACAAATATGAGTAACAGGTGGAAAAAGCCAAAATGGAGTTTATCATATCTCTAAGCCTGTCTCACCCAGTGCATTGGGCATTAATAATGGAACAAAGAGGGGTACAGAAATGAGATAAAAATAAACCAAAAACACCGGTTTCAAGCAACAGGTACAAGTAGTCTATCCTGTGGATGAGTCACTGGTCTGAAAAATCTGTTTGGCTTCAGCAGGAAGTCCATGAACAGGCTGCAGCTTAATTGTCTTTCTACCATGGTTGCACCCATTGTGAGCTTGGGGCTCTTTCTTTGAAAAAAAGTCTGGGTGATCACAGTCTTCCTGGATGAAATCACATAGCAACTGTATTACTGACCTATCCAATCAGAAAGCTCTTTTACAGTCTCCAGCCATCAAACTCCTACTTGTCCTTCAGGACAACTCAAGTGTTCCCATCTCTGTGGGTTTCTCCATGACCCTGATGAGATCTCATCATTCCTTACTTTGCTCTATTAACATTTACGTGTTTCTCTCCCCCAATGATAATGATAATAATATTTGCTAACAGTTATTGAAGAATTTCCAAGTACCAAATACTGTGTTCAGTGTTTTATAGACACTGTTACAGACACTAAGAGGCATATAGTTTTATTCTCTCCATTTTACTGACTATGAAACTAAAGTTGCCCATCCATGGTCACACAGCCAGTAACACAGGATTTAGAACCAAGGCAGCCTGACTCCAGAGTCCACATTCTTATTAATTTTTCTCTCTTCCACAAGGCTTAGTACACATTAAGATCTCAATACATAAAACTGTGATGGGATGGAGGAGTGTAGCTGACCAGTGGGGCCACTCTGAAATGGGCAAACTCTACAGCAGATATGCATCAGAGTGATAGGCTGTCAGCAATTCTATAATCTTTTTCATTATATTTCTGCTGGCTTCCCTTTTGATCCTAGTTATGCCCAAAATTTGATTCAACTGCCAAAATGTCCTGGAAACATTCATCCCATGAAGAAGGCTATGGGGAAAAAAGTTTACACCTCTTTTTTTAAGTCTTGTTATGTTCTGTCAAAAGATGAGCATGGGTTGCAATGGAACAGGGGTTGAGTCAAAATGATGGGAAGCCTGCAGGAGAACTCTTTTCTGGGGTTTTCCACTTGTTAATCCAAATGGTGAAGGGAAAGACTCCAGAGGCAGACCTTTGGGGCATATCTTGCTGTCTCTCTGACAATCATCCATAAAATTGTGATTAGCAGCCCTTCCCTGCTCACTCATGTTTGTAAGAGCCCTTAATGTGTATGTGTGTGTGTGGGGGGGCTCTTTGGAGAAAGGTTTTAACTGTCATGACTCCCCCACAGGGCATTCTCTTAATTTGCTTGCCTTTAAACCAAGCCTTAGGAAGATGCTTGAAATGCATTCTCTTTCTCTTCCTGAGCTGCCAGCATGATGTGAATTGCTACGTAACAGAGGATGCAATATTTGAATGAGAAGGGAGTAACAGTGAGGCTTCTATAGAACTATAGGGGGCCTAAGAGATCATACTTTCAACCCACTCATTTTTACAGAAGTGGAAATCGAGGCCTGAGATGGGGACAGTGGGTTGAATGAGGGATTGACTGACTGGACCAAGGTAACAGACCTGGTTCATAGAAGAGCTAGAATGGGAACTCAGATCTTTGAACTTTCATATTGTGCTGTGCTTTCTCTTCCCAGTACTTAAAGTTATATGTTTTATTTTTGTAAATGTTTCATTAAGCAAGAAATAGAGTGGGAGAATCAGTGGTGGTAGGAGAAAAGAAGAGGTAGACTTTTCTCTTTGAAAGAGTTGGAGAAAGAATCAGAAAATAGCTTTGGTGCTGGTGGTGAAAATAAAGGGAAAAAATAAGGAAACTTTTATTTAGAAAATTTAGAAAAATATAAGCAAATAACAAGAGTCAGATAAACAAGTTATAGAATAACAGTGAGAAAATGAGCAGGTAGTAATCCTTAACAATTTGTAGAATGTTGAAGCCATCCTCTAAATTTTGAAATTTGCCAAAATTTATTGGCCTCTGCCAAAACATTTGATGAGATTGATGCTTAATCTAATACACAGAAGCATTCTTCTTATGACTTGTCATTGCACCTATTACATTGATTTTGTTAGTTTAAACAGAGGCCAAAATGTAAAGGGACTAAAATATTGTATTAATGTTTTAAAATTATTTTTAAGTCACTTTCCTGAAGCATATAATTCTTCACAACTCAATTCATCTGCCTAGAGCCCTGCCTTTGTCTTCTCCATCAGGACTAATTCCTGCCCCAGGCCAGCTCAATTATATTTAAGTACATAGTTCAATGGGTTTTGACAAATGGATATATCAAGATTATAATCAGCACCATAATGAAAATATAGAACATTTCCATTACCCTAAGTAGCTCCCTAGTGTTCTTCTGCAGTCAGTGTCTCCACTCTTATCCTATACAACCAATGATTTGCTTTCTGTTACTATAGATTAGCTTTATCAGTCCTTGAAATTCATATAAATGGGACCATAAAGTATATAGTCTTTTGCTCTGGCTTTCAATTTAGCATAACGCTTTCAAGATCCATCCATGTTGTTGTATATGCCAGTAGTAGTTCATTTCTTTGTATTGCTAGGTTGGGCTTCATTGCTGGACATATCACAATTTTCTACCTGATGATGACTATTTAGCTTATTTCAGTCTTGGACTGTTATGATCTAAATTGCTATGAACTTAGACTTTACATGGACATATGTTTTCATTTCCCTAGAAATGGAATTGAGTTATATGATAAGTGAATGTTTAACTTTATAAGAAAGTGCAAAACTATTTTCCAAAGTGGCTTGTGGCTGTACCATTATACATTCCCACCAACAATGTATGAGAATTCCAGTTGTTCCACATGCTTGCCAACATAATGATAGGGTCATTTAAAAAAATTAGTCCTAGTATATGTGCAGTGGTATCTCATTGTGATTTTCTTCTTTTTTTTTGGCTCATTTGGATTTATTTTTGTCTTTTTATGTTTTTTAAAGAAGCCTTAGATTACATAAATGTTACATTGAAAATATAGGGGATTCCCATATACCCATCCTTTCCCCCTCCTCCACTTTCCCCCATTAACAACATCTTTCATTAGTGTGGTAAATTTCTTACAACTGATGAACACATATTGAAGTATTGCTACTAACCATGGTCTATAGTTGACATTATGGTTTACACATTGCACCTCACAATTTTATAGGTTTGGATAAAATGTATAATGGACTGTATCTGTCATTGCAATGTCCCCAAAATGTACCATGTTACACTTATTCTTCCCTCTCCCTCCCATCAGAACCTCTGGTGACCATGGCCTTTACATCAATGTTACAAGTTCTTCCATTACTACAATAATAATAAGTCTACTTTAGTCCATAGTTGCATTTCCCCCTTATGTTTATTCATTCCTCAATCTTGAAGCTTTGGGGATGGTGATGCCTACTCTGTTTCCAGTTGAGAGGGGTCTAAGATCCAATGGGGCAGTGGCTGAAACTGTCTTGCTTGCAATTGTAGAGACTGTTTTTAAGGATGGGTGTTGTCCATCATCCTTTTTTCAGTTGTCCTGGGCAAGTCCAATGAACTGGAGAGTAGGTATTGGCTGCAACTCTGCTGAGATTCAGGGCTAAATGTATAGTGCTAATTATAGGTTCGAAAAAAAGAAGCAGAAGAGCCTTGTGTAGGAAAATTATAAATGAGTCTAACTCTAATACATTGGGGGGATAGGTTTTCATATATTCCAAGGTTAGGCCCACTGACAAGTGTCAAATTTCTCAGGTTGTCTGTCCTGCCTATAGTGTCCAGATGTCTCTAGAGCTCTCAGACACCCCTGTTTGAGGCATTGTTTACTGTGGCAGTCAGTGAGATCTTCCTAAGACATGCATAAGCGTAACCTCTGGAATGACCTCCCAATTCACTTTGAAATCTTATAGACATAAAAACTCATTTGTATTTAATATTTCCCCCATTTGGTCAAGGTTTTTTTCCAAATGCATTGCTAGTTGGCACTTGGTAATAATCCCTTGGTGCCAGGTAGGCTCATCCCCAGGAGCCATGTCGCATGCCAAAAGAAGGTATTGAGTTTATATACAGAGTTTGGCTTAGAAAGAGGCCACATTTGAGCAACAAGTGGGCCTTTAGGAGATAACTCTTAGGCAATATACAATAGTAGGGTAGGCTTCAATTTCACAAGAACAAGGTTCATAAGTATAAGCATCAATATCAAGGGCCTGGCATATTGGTCTGTCCTCTTTCCCTAGGCACTGTCCATGTACTCTAGGGATTCTTAACACTCTATTAGAGAATGTAGCAGGACTCCCCAGGATGGGAATTCAATATTCTTTTGGTTATTGTGCATGTCTCGACCCACCAAGACAACACCCCATGACAACTTGAACATATTCATATTCCATACAGGCATGCTTCAGGTGCACACCTCCCCATACATCCCCCACCATGACATCCCATACCAGTGATCTTCCCCTGCCACAGTTGTGACTCTTTTACAATCCAAAACCTCTCCCCAAACAAAGCCAAAATATAAATAAAAATAATTTTTAAAATGAATTTTTTTAAATAAAAAATAAAAATAAATAAAATTTCTTTGCATTGTGTCTTTCATCACTGTAAGATACTTTTATGTACAGTGACAATTTCTTCTATATGCTCTTCCAGTGTCTTATTTTTCTTTCACTTTATTGTCAAAGAAGCTTTAGGTTACAGAAAGCCACATAGAAAATATAGGGGATTCCCATATACTCTACCCCCTTCCCCTCTCACAATTTCCCCTATTAATAACTTCTTACATTAGTATGGTACATTTGTTACATTGATGAACAAATATTGAAGCATTGCCACTAACCATGGTCAATGATTTACTTTCTGTACAAAATCTCACTGTGATTTTAAGCTTTTCCTGATGAGAAATGATGTTGATCATCTTTTCATGTGCTTATTGGCCATTTGTATTTCTTTTGTGAAGTTGTTGTAAAAATGTTTTACTACTTTTATTGGGTCATTTTTCTTCTTATCAAGTTAGAAATGTTCTTTATACATTCTGGATAGAAGTTCTCTGTCAGGTATATGTATTGTGAATACTTTCTCCCAATGTGTGGCTTGGATTTTAATTTTCTTAATAGCTCCCTTCAAAGAGAAGAAGAGTTCAGTTTTGATAAAGTCTGAGTTTTTCTTTTATTTTTTATGATTTATGTATCAAAAAATTCTTTGCCTATTTCAAGGTTGGTAAGGTTTTCTCCTTTGCTTTGTCCTAGAAGTATTACACTTTCAGCTTTTATGATTAGATCTATGATGAATTTCAAATTAATTTTTGTTTATGATGTAAGGTAAGGATCGATGTTCTTTTTATGTAGATGAATATTCAATAATTCCAGCACTGTTTGTTCAAAAGACTATCCTTTCTCCCCTTGAATTACCTTGGCTTGTTTGTCAAAAATCAGTTGATCATATAGGTTGTGGGCTCTTTATCTGGACTCTATTTTGATCCACTGACTATCCTTTCACCAATATCATACTGTCTTGAATACAATAGCTTTGTAGTAGTACTTGAAATCAGATAATGTAAGTCCATGTACTTTGTTTAACTTTTCCAAAATTGTTTTGGCTCTTCCAGGACCATACACTTCCATATAAATTTTAGAATGAGATTGTCAATTTATACAAAAGAGCTTCTGGGATTCTAGTTGAGATCGACTTGGAAAGAACTGACTTACAGCATGAATCTTCTGATCCACTGATATGATATACTCCTTGTGGTTATCTGAAGCTGCGTGTATGCCAGAAAAACATGTTCTTAAATCTAATCCATTCCAGTGAGTGTGAACACATTTTAAGTAGGACCTTTTGATGAGGTTACTTCAATTAAGGTGTGTGTGGCCCAGCCCAATCAGGATTGGTCTTAATCCTATTACTGGGGTCCTTTGTAAGTGTAGTAACATTCAGACAGACAGAGAGAAATTTACTAGGAAACAAAAGGATGAACATCAATGGAACCCAGAAGAGAAAGACTAGGAAATGTCTTGATGTGCCTTGCTATATAACAGAGGAACCAAGGATTGCCAGCAACCAGCCCCAGAATGCCAGTCTTCAGGGAAAAAGCATTGCTTTGATGATGACTTGATTTGGACATTTTTAGCCTCAAAACCATAAACAAATAAATTCCTATTGTTTAAACGTGACCCATTTCCAGGTATTTTCTTGAACAGCCTGGGAAACTAAAACACCCCTCCATTTATTTAAGTACAATTTAACTTTTACAGCTTTCAATGTACAAGTACATCAAATATGTTGCTAAATTATTCCTAAGCATTTCATGATTTCATGTTTTTTGTTGCTGTTGTAATGGCATTAACTTTTTATTTCGTTTTCCAATTATAAGCAGCTAGTATTTAGAAATACAATTGATATTTGTATGTTTATCTTGTATCCTTTGATTTTGCTAAATTTGCTTATTAGTTTTAACACATTTTTTAAAGATTCCTTAGGATGTTCTATTATACAATCACATTGACTGCAAATAAACACATTTCCTTCCTCCTTTCCAATCTGCTTGCCTTTTATTTTTTTCCTGCCTTATTGCACTGGCTAGTACCACCAGGATTATGTTGAATAGAAGCAATGAAAACAAACATCCTTGACTTAATCACAATCTTAGAGTAAAGTATTCAACTGTTCAACATTAAGTCTGATGTTTACTGTAGATTTTTTTTACATCCTCTCTTAGTCAGGTTAACGACATTTACTTCTTATTCTAGTTTGTTGAGAGTTTTGATAATGCATGGCAGTCACATTTTTTAAAGCTTTTCCTGTATCATTATCCCTAGTAATATACTTGGTTCTAAAATGTACTCTTTCTAATATTAATGTAGCAACTCTATCTTTCATTTGATTAGCCTTGCATAGTATATCTGCTTCCATTTTTTAACTTTAAAACTACTTAGGACTTTATATTTAATGTAGGTTTTTTTATAGATAACATCTAATTGGTTAATACTTTTTTGGTTCTTTTTGACAAAGTTTGTCTGGTTAGAGAGTTTACATTTAAAGTTTTTATTGACATAGCTGGGTTTAAATTGTCTTGCTAATTGTTTACTGCTTGTCCCATTGATTCTTTGGCTTTTCCAACTCTGTTCCTACTTTCTTTTGGATTAGATTGGATACTTTCATTATGAAATTTTATCTCCACTATTGGCTGATTAGCTCTTCCTCTATGTTCTTTTGTTTTTGTGGCTACTCTAGTGTTTACAACATACATTTTTAACTTATCACAGTCTACCTTCAAATCCTATTATATGACTTGCATCAATATACTTCCCCTTTCTCTTTTTTATCCATTGTGCTATTGTCATATATTTTACTCCTAAAATATGCTACAAAACACAAAATACATTAAAATTTCTGCTTTAAGCAGTTGACTATCTTTTGAAGAAATTTTAAAGTGAGGGAATTTTTTTTATTTACCCATATATTTACCATTTATAGGCCTCTTTATATCATTATGTAGGTCTAAATTTCTACATTAAGACTATATTTTAACTTGTCTTAATTCAGATCTGTTGGACACAAATTCAGCTTTTGTTTGTCTGAAAAGTCATTACATTGCCTTCATTTTTGAAAGAAATGTTTGTTAGATATTGAAGGGGTATTTTAGACAGGACATTTTTGCTTGTTTATATTTCTTGCTTTCTTTTATTTGCTTGTTTGTTTATTTTCAGCAGTTTAATGATATTATTTCCTTGTTTTTTGGTTTAGATAGGTTCATATGAGAAAATTGTGGTAATTCTTACCTGTGTTTATTCATAACATGTCTTTTTCCTTGACTGCTTTTTAAGATTTTCTCATATCACTAATATTTATCATTTGATTATGATATGCCTTCATGTGGCTTTCTTTGTGTTTCTCCTGCTTGTAGTTCCTTGAACTACTCAGATCTGTGGAATATCATTTTCAACAAATTTGGAAATTTTTCAGACATTATTTCTCCAGATATTTTTCTATACTCTCCCTTTCCCATCCTTTGGAATTCCAATTACTTATGCATTTGCCTTCTTGAAAATTTCCCCAAAGTAACTGAAGATCTGTTCATTTTTTTCCCAGTCTTTTTTCTCTCTATGTTTTATTTTGGATCATTTTCATTTCTCTATTTTCAAGTTCATTGCTATGTTTTCAAGCTCACTACTTCTTTTCTTCTGCAATATCTAATCTGCTATTAATTCCATCTGATGAATTTTTCATTCTAGTCATTATATTTCTTGGATCTAGAGATTTTGTTTTTCTCCATTATTCCACTTTTCTCACATTGTATTCATATTTCTTTAAATAGCTGAGCATATTAATAATAGCGATTTTAAAAGTTTTATCTGCTAATTCCATCAACTCTATCATTTCTGGGTATGTGTCTATTGATTGATTTTTCTCAGTGAACATGAATCATATTTTCCTGTTTACACATGTTTAGTAATTTATAATTTTATAATAAAATTATTTGTAAATTTTATGTTGTTGAATATTGGATTTGTGGTCTTCCTTATTTTACTGTGTTCTGACTGTGAGTTACATTACCTGAAGATCAGCTTGATCTTTTTGAAGCTTATTTTTAACTAGCCCTCACTCTAGGAATAGTTTAGCCCCATTATTAAGACATGATCCCTCTGAGGTCTTTACCATTGTCTCAAGTCTGGCTGCTCAGAACTTGAATTTCCAAGCCCTATGTGAGTCCCAGGAACCCTTCAGCTTACAGCTCCTTTGTTATTCTTTGCCCAACCTTGTGGAGTTTCACCTATTCATGAACAGTTAAGTTTTCAAAAACAGACTCAAGGAAGCTGCCATGACATTTTTCAACCTCTTTGAAGTTTTTGAACCTCTTTTGCTGTGCAATACTCTCCTCTCCAGTACTCTGTCCTAAAAGTTCTGGTCACCTCAGCCTTCTTGAACTCTGGTCTCTATCTCTGTCACTCAGGAATTCTGAAGTGCATTGCTAGGGATTTCCCCTGCCTTGTACCAGAGTGAAGAAAATGCCTCCAGGCAGAAAGTTAGATAATCTTAGGACTCACTTCACATTCGATTCAATAAATTGGTGGGGGCGGGGAAGAAAGGAGGAAAGATATAGTGAGTGGAAAGCCATTTCACAAGAAGAGGGATTATATTATTAAATATTTTCATATTACTTGACTGTTCCTTAGGCTGCTGCCTGCATAATGACAACTAGATTGTGCTTTCTTACAAATAACAGTTACTTAAGATAACCAACTTTTATTTCTCACTCATGCTTCCCATCCATTATGGGTTAGTTACAGCTCTGTTCCGTGTCATCTTCACACCATAACCCCACTGAAAGAGTAGTACTGATCAGGGACATAAACAGTTTTTGTGGTAGAGGAAAAAGAGATAAAGCAAACACTGAGAAGGCTCTTACAACCACTGCCTGGAAATTACACATTTCTTACATAGTATTGGCCAAGGCAAGTCATGTCACCATGTATTTGTTCAACAAGCCAAGGTGTAAAGTCTTCCCACAGGGAGGGGCACCACAGGACAGAACCCAAAACATTTTGTGAATATTAATCAACCTTCCGTACTCCTCTAAACAGCATCTTCTCTTTTGTCTTAGATTGGATTCTACCAAAAAGTTAGACAGCATAAGAGAATGAAATGTCCTATTTTAAAATATAAGTGGCAAGATAGTCACAGAGTAAGGAGCTGCAAGAGTCAGCTTGTCCTATAAGGCAGTTAGTAATCACCCAGAGCTATCTAAAGCACCTATCTGGGGCCCCCAGGAGACTGGAAGAGCATCCTGCAAAATCCTTGAGAGAGTGGAATGAGGAAACTGCCCACCTGCAGAGAAGATTTGTGAGTAGAGCACTCCACACCATGGAGGCTGGTATCCATGGCACAAGCTTCCTCGGGAGATAGTCTGTGGCCGGAGCTATAAGTTCCATTTCCTAAAAACGAGGAAGGAAGAGATGGTTGGACACCAGCTTCAGCTAAGCTATTGATTAGTAAATTTGGCTGACTAACGTATAATCCTAAGAACAGCTAAAGTTTGAACCTGTCCAAGTCAGAAAGAGGCCGGTAGCCATCATTTTAACTCTGCCCCCAGCATGAGGGGAAGAGGGGTTGACTGAAAGTCACAGTGAATGTAGGGACTGGCTTCTTTCTACCAGGTCAGATTGCAGCCCTAGCCTAAGCCCTAGCCCCACCTCTGGCAGGGAAGAAGCTGGGGGGACCTGCACCAGCCTCTCCGGGAAACTATAGGTCTTGCCACAGAGGCCAGTGCTGATCCTACTCTGGTGGCACAAGCCACCTCAGGAACTACTCTGTGGTTGGATTTGGAAGCCCCATTTCCCAAAAGCAGGAGGAATAGATGGCTGGCCACCAACTTCAGCTACAGATTAGTAAATTCAGCTGACTAAAGTATAACCCTAAGAAGAACCCTAAGTTTGAACCTGTCCAAGTCAGAAATAGGCTGATAGCTGCCATTTTGACTCCACTCCCAACATGAAGGTAAGGGAGGCTGACTGAAAATCACAGTTAAGGTAGGGACCAGCTTCTTTCCACCCAGATCAGACTGCAGCCCTAGCTTAGGCTCCAGCCCCAACTCTGGCAGGGAGGAAGCTGGCAGGACCTGCACGAGTCTCTCCAGGTAACTGCAGGTGCTTTCAGCTGGCACAGACTGAATAGTCGGACACCTGGGGTTTCATCCCCTCACCCCAATAGGATAGGAGAGGAGCTGTGTTAACTCAGCCTCTCTGGGCAACTGCAGGCACTTTCAGCCCACACAAACTGGTTTTTTGAGCATGTTCACAGGATAGGAGAGGGCTAGTGCTCCTTCAACCTCTCTGGGAAACTGCAGGTGCTTTCGGCCCTCATGGACTGAATAGTTGGACACCTACAACTCCATCCCCGCCCCAAGCAAGGTAGGAGGGAAGCTGTGTTTCCTCAGCCTTTCCGGGAACAGCACTCTTGGCCTGCATGGCTTGAACTGATGGGTACCTGTGGATCCACCCCACACACCCAATAAGATAGGAGGGGGGTGATGTTTCCTCAGCCCCTCTGGGCAATGGCAGGTATTTTCAGCCTACAGAGAATGAACTGTTGGATGCCTGTGGATCCACCCCCATCCCCCAATAGGATAGGAGGGGGCTGGTGTTTTTCCAGCCCCTCCAGGCAATGGCAGACTCTTTCACCTTTCGGCCTACACGGACTGAACTGTTGGCCGTCAGTAGTTCTGTTCCCACTTCCTAAAGAGCAGAAGAGACAGTACTTCCTCAGCCTCACAGGGCAACTGCAGGTGTATTTGGCCCACATGAATTAGATTGTCAGGCACTCCAGAGGGTCCATACCCACCCCTGGAAGGGGGTGGGCAGTGCTACATCAGTCTACCTGGGCAACTGTAGTCATTTTGGACCTGCACAGCATAGACCACTGCCCATACTTGCAGCTCCATCCCTGCCCCAGGCAGGGGAAGAAGGGGTGTGAAAATTCATCAGTCTCTCTAGGCAATGACAGACAGTCTTGGCCTGCATGACGTGGATTAGTACACAAGGCTATGGCTCTGTCCCTACCTCTAATGGAGGAGAAAGGTGGGAGAAGCTTCATCAGTCCCTGGGGCAATGTGGACAGCTTTAGCCTCTACAGCTTATAGCATCAACTACATCCTTGGCTCCTACTATACAACCAGCAAGAGAGAAAGGGAGAGAAATCCCTAAACTAAAGAGAGAAACTGCATCCAGAATAAATACATCCAGTAAGTCAGATGCCAAGACACCAACAAAAAATTACAATCCATACCAAGAAACAGGAAGATATGGCCCAGTTAAAGGAACAAAATAAGCCTCCAGATGACATAAAGGAGCTGAGACAATGAATCATAGATGTTCAAACAAGCCTCCTTAATAAATTCAATGAGGTGGTTTAAAAGATTAACTATATTAAGAAGACACTGAGTGAGTACAAAGAAAATTTTGAAAGCATACATAGAAAAATAGCAGATCTTATGGGAATGGAAG